>VWZT01010914.1:97979-108369 GCA_013397055.1 Pachycephala philippinensis | reverse complement strand
CGCAGCCCGGGCTCCGGCCGCGGTTCCCGGGCGGGTGGAAGGGCGGGCACGGCCGCAGCCGGGGCTGCTCTCCGGGGACCGGCGCTGAAAGCCGATCCCGAGCGATTTCATTTTGCCGTCGTTGTTCCCTGAGGAGCCCCTCGGGGCCGCTCCGGGGGAGCAGGTGCCCGCGGGGCCGGGCGGGATGCGCCGGAGCGGGGCCGCCGCTCACCCCGCGGAGGGACACGGGCAAGGGGCGGTTCTACCCCGGGACCCGCTCCCGGGAGCCCCGAACCCGGCAGGGACGCGGGACTGGGAGCTCTCCGGTCGGAGCTCATCCCGGGACCGGGCATCTCTGCCCGCGCCCCTCGTCCCGGTGGCGGGTGGCACAAAGGTGTCGGGTTTGTGTCCCTACGGGTCCTGTGTGATAGTGACAGTCCCGTGTCCGGGTCTGACCTTGCTGAGCGGGGGAGCCCCACGCGTGTCGGGCACCCCGCACCGAGGGAAGTCGTGGATTAGGGGCTGAAGTTGCTTGAACGCCCCGGATCTCGGGGGAGGATCTGCCGGGAACCCCCTCGGGGGGATGGTGCCCGAAGCGGGGCCAGCGCTGGGAGGGGATGTGGGGCTCAGCGCCGGCTCGTGTGGGCAGGGGTCTGTGTGGTGTCCCTCACCTCGGGACAGCGGCTGCCGTGGGGCTGGGGAGCAGAGCGAGCGTGAGCCAAGGGGACACGGGTGTTTTTGGAGCAAACTCGGCGGGGTTTGTGTGCATCATTGAGAGCAGCATCGTGCTGCTGGCTCTGGGGACTACCGGGACCAGCCGCCTTCAGTGAGTGCTGCTCTTCGTGGGCCCGAATCCCCCCAAACTGGGTCCATCCTGTGGGCTGGGGGTGCAGGACTGAGCCCCTGCGCTGTGAGGAGCTCCCGGGGGTCGCTCACTCCCTGCCCACGAGCGGAGGCTCCAGGCAGGACTGGCAACCTGGCAAGCAAATGATGGCCAGGGGAGATGCAAATCCCCTCTCCCTCGGCTGTGGCGTGGGCAAAGAGCCCTGGCAGGAGCTGCTATCCCACAGCTGGTTTTGGAGTCAAGGGCTCCAAATCAGCCAGGGAACAACAGATCCTAGTGCTCTCCAGAGAGCAAATGGGCCTTTGCATCTCAATGTGGCACAGCGGGACCCAGCGCTCCTGGGGAGAGCCTCCCGCCCTTCTCCTGGGGTTTATTGCCCCCAGACAGTCTGGTTTCCTGATTGCTCTTGCTCACATTCCTGCAGGAAAAGAGAATTAGCTGGGGTGTCTCTGTCGGGAGCATCCCCCTGCCCAGAGAGACCTGCAGCCTCCCGGTGCCCCCAGTTCCTAAGGTCGGGGGAGCCGTGGGATCCTAGCGATTGCGCTTGGGAAATACAGGGAACTCTGGGAAAAAGCGGCTTATTTTGGGTAGCAGAGGGGCCGGGGGTGTGCGGGGTTCCCCCGCTGCAGCAAAGGGCCTGGCACCACCAGAAGCTTTGGGCTGATGGAGAATCCTTCTCCTCCCGGTCGGGTTTTGCCTCCCGCTCCGCTCACTGGTGGCACAAAGTCTCTGCCCTCCTGCAGAAACAGCCGGAGGTGCTCCCGGTGTCTCTCCCACTGCGGAGCATCCCGGCAGCTCCTTGGACAGGGACCGACTCGTGCTCCCACCGCGGCCTCGTTGCTCTTGGGTGGCTCGCAGGGAACGGGGTCCTTGTCCCGATGCCGTCCCCATCCCGGCTCCCCGAGAGCCCGTGCCGGCTCCGCTCCCCGGGGAGGGAGTCAGGGCTGCGAGGGCAAAAGCCACCAAAAGAGAGGGAGGGCAAAGCTCAGGAATCGGGGTGCCCTGCCCAGCACCCAGCGCCCCAAACCTTTGGGGCTTAACACTCCAGAGCCCCTCAAAACCCGCTCCTTCCCCTCTTCATTTACATATGTGAATGATGACCCACAGGAAGTAATTGTGGGAGAAAGAAGGGAATTGGCCTCTTTAGATCTATTAAATCACTTTATTACAGGAACCAGGTCTGAATGGCCCCTCTCTGCAGGGAGCGCGTCTCCATCTCCCTCTGCCTTTATCTGATCACAAAGAGATTAAAATCTCGGCAGGACAGGAGACTAACAGGGCTCCTTGGGGCTGCCTTTCCCTCGCATTGTGAGCTAAAAATGAGGCATTTGGGTTCAAATGCCTCCCCTGGACACTGGAGATGGATTCATTTGGGGGCTGTGAGGAGACAGGAGGGATGAAGCAGAGGGGAGCAGAGCAGATCGTCCCGGGGAGACGAAGGGCTGAGCAGCACCCCTGAGGAACTGGGGATCTTGAGGTGGCAGAAATTGGGCTGGTGATGGTGAAGACCCCAAAGCTGCGGTGGTCCCCTCGGAGTGTGGCTCCCGGGCTCTGAGCATCACTTACAGGAGTGTGGAGCTGCCTGGGAAGGCAACGTGGAAAGAGGGAAAGGAGAAAATCGAGGCTCGGTGCCACTGGTTGGAGCTGGAGGAACAGCACAGACCAGCAGGGGCTGGGATTTGGGGTTGGGGTCTGGCTGAGGCCAGAGGGGAAGGGGATGTCCAGCGCCTGGAAACCCTTGCTCTCCACAGCTTGGCTCTGCGTATCCAGGCGTTTCTCCAAGCCAGCAGGTCTAAATCCCTGATAAATGCAGTTAGTTGGGTTTTTCCTTCCTTCGCATGATTTTAGCAAGAGATCCTGCTGGGCACCGCGGGTACCCCGTGGCTGCTGCGGCCGCAGAGTGTTTGGTCAGTGCTGCTCTGGTCACTTGGTCCTGCGCGTCCTGGCGGGGACGTAAAGCCGTGGTTAGACCAGCTGGGGCTGGGATGTGGCACTCCTGCCTTCCCGAGTGCCCAGGGCAGGACTTGCTGGGCACATCCCAGCACGGGAGGGGCTTCTGTCCCCTGTGATCCCCGGGGTGCGGCCGTCCCCGGGAGCCTGGTGGGGGTCGGGGCTGGCGGAGCAGCTCCATCCCCGCTCGGGCGGCAGGGGATGGAAGTGGCCGTTTGGACTTTTGGTTGAGCCGACCTGGGCTGTCACCCTCCTGTGCCTGTGCCACGCCGTGCATGCGGCCGGGATAATAAAAATAATCATCCACGTGAGCATGACGTGAGGGCTTTAAAAAAACCGTGTTTGGAGGCAGCTCCATCCCTGACTGCGCAGGAGAGAAAGGCGCAAGGGATTCTCTGTCAGGGAGCAGGATCCAGCCTTTCCCTGCTGCTTTCCCCCTGTGCTGGGGTGTGGGGCAGGGTCCGAGCAGGGGGTTTGGGTTGTGCAGAGCTGGGGGGCAGCGAGAGGAGGGGGAACCCGCTCGGAGCAGCTGTTTGGGTCAGTGGGCTGGACCCGCGATGCCCCTGGAGGGACACACGTATCTCATAATATCTCACTTTTCCTGCTTCCCCGGGTGCAGCGCTCCCCCGTTTGCTCTGCAGGACCAGGGGCACCCCCGTTCCCGGGTGGGCACCCCGGGACCCCGGCGTGGGCGGCTGCGGGACCGGGAGCACCAGAGCTGCACATCCCTGCGGAAGAGATCATGGAATCACGGATTAGTTTGGGTTGGAAGGGACCTTTAAAGGTCATTTTGTCCAACCCCCCCTGCAACGAGCAGGGAACCCCCGCAGAGATCCCCTGGGGTAGAAATGCTCATTGGAATCTCTGCTTTTTTTTGGCCGGGGGAGAGGGGTAGTAGCGACTTCTTTGGTTTTGTTTATTTTGCGGGGTTTTTTAAATAACCGCTGGAGTGAAATTGTATTGCGCCGCTTGTGCGCCGCGTCCTGATGGGAAATAGTGAAATAGAGTGGCTTTATTCCACCCCTGAAACTCCCTCAAGACGCTCACACACACAAAAAAAGCCTCCTGTCTCTGTCTAAAGATTAACTGATGGCCGCAGGCACATCCCTTCCCCCAGCTCCCCCTCCCTGCCCCAGGGAGAGAAAACACCCTGGAATGGTCTCCTAGATAATATGGCCCAAATGAATGGGATTGCTCCCGGGATGGAGCGGGGATGGAGCTGGGGAGGGCTGGGATGGAGCCGCGGCCCTGGAGAGCCCCTGTCCCTGCCGCCCCCAGTTCCAGCTCCGACGTCTCCTTTTCCCTGTTCCCTTACTCCTAAGAACGAGCGGGATGCAGCTGAAATCACCGCGGAAGACGCGCGGCTGCTCCCGGCCGTGCTCCTGCTTTAAGACGGGAGAACAAAATTAATACGCAGCCACTGATCCCAATTAGCTGCCCCTGGGAAGTGCAGGAGGGTTTTGGTGGGGAAAAATACAACCAAAGGAGCTAAAAGGATTTAGGACAGGAAACTGATGGATTAAACTCTGTGGTAGATGCCTTTTTTTTTTCCCCCCTCGGAACTGGTATCAAGACTTTAATTTTACTGACTTGTGGTGGAAAATTAAGAGCAAACATAGTTGCTTTGGCAGGAAAATGTCTTTATTTTGATTTTAGTTGAAATGGGGAGAGGTCCTTAGGGATATTGCCCCAGATGACGGTGAGAGAGCTCGTGGAAAGCCTTGGTAATGTTTTGTTAAATCCCCTGCGCTCTCCCCGAGGGCTCCACAGGCATCGCCCTCCTTATCTCTGCACCAACCCCCCGGGGCTGAGGCAGGGCGCAGCCGTACCCCTGGCACAGCTTGGCGCTGCCACCAGTGTTCCCTCATCCCAGCACCCCAGCCCCGCCTGTTTTCCAAGGGATCTCAGTTTAAAGGGCTCTGGAGAGCCGAGGTGCAGCGGCCGCTCCGCCCCAGGCCCCGCTGGACACAAAGATGGTTTGATTGAGTGGCCGGGGCTGGCTGGGAATAAACGTCCCCTTGTGTCGCGCTGGGGAGGCCGCGGGGACAATGGTGACCCCGGGGCCCGGCGGGGTGGGGGCGAGCCGGGCCCGGCAGCTCGGGGGGCAGCGGTGGGCTTCGGGGCGCCCCGCGGTGTCATCCTTCGGGACGGGGGATGTGGGGATTCTAGATGGGGGATGTGTGGTGAGGGGTTTGCTGGGTGTGAGGAAGAGGAGAGATGAAGGCGCCCGTGTGCGGGGGGGACACCCAGAGCCGGCGGTGGGCAGCGCTCACGTGCTGCGTCTTTGTGTGCCGTAAATAACCGGGGTGGGAGGGAAAGGGAGGCTGCAGGAGCGGAGAGGTGCCCGCGGTGATGCCCGGGGGGGCGCTGGGTGAAGCTGTCCCGGCTTTGCTCTGTCCCTTGTCCCGCCCGTTCGCTCCGGGCCCTGAGGAGCACAAGGAAATGCTCGCGTTGGGCTTCGCTTCTTTCGGGATGGCGATGCTTTGTGACCCCCAGCCCAGGGCCACCCTACACCCCCATCCCAAAACCGAGACTGACCCCTCAGCTCCCCCAAGGACCCCGAGCCCAAACCCCAGCTCCCAGCGGGCGAGCCCCAGTTCTCCCGCAGCGGGCGAGCTGGGCACAGGGCTGATGTGCGGAGGGGCTGGAGGGGGTCAGAGGGCCCGCGGCCATGCCGGCCACCCTTCCTCCCCCCGCCGGGGCCTGGAACTCCTGGAATTTGGGCAGCGGGAGCGCGGCCGCCGCCGGCCCTTTGTTCTCGCTGGCCGGTGGCTCCCGGCCCTGGCCCTCCCCTGCGCTCCCCCTCATCCCCAGCATCCCCGGCTCGCTCCAATCCCCCCCTTCCTCTCTTTATTTTTTGGGGGGGGTGTGGGTGTGTGGAGGCCTGGGAAGGCTCCGGCTTTGTGTGTGGTGTGGGACAGGGGCTCTGGGCCCCTTCCTTTCAGATGCAGGAGGTATGCAGCTAATTCAATGGGCTGCAGTTTGATTACCTATCTGATAACAGAGGAATGCCAGCAATGTGTGTGTTTTGGGAAGGGGGCAGGGGGGATGCGCAGGGACCACCAGCCACTCTGCAGCTCACATCAAAAGGCTGAGGCTGGGGGGGGGGCGGGAGAGCTGGGGCGCCCCAGCCTCTGTCCCCCCCTTCCCTGGGGAGAGGGCGTTTCCTTTGGCCTTTTGGCGGAGGGGGCTGGGGGGGATGGTTGTCATCCTCACCCGCTCCTGGAAAATAAATCGCTTCCCCGTCATGTTGTGGCAGCTTCTGCCCCATCCCTCCTCTTCCCCGAAGTGGGGGTGTTGGGACAGAGCTGGGCTCTGGCAGGGGGGTGGTGGTGCCCAAGGTGTGGCTGAGCTGGGGGGCCCAGCCCGCGCTCTGGGGTCCCCCCGGCACGGCTCAGCTTTATCCTGGAGCTCAGGGCTGAGCGCCTGGGGGTTTTCATCCCCGCAGTGTAAACACAGCTGGGCCAGCTGGGGCTGTAAACGCCCTGAGAGGAGCCACGGGAGGTGGTTGGCCTCGTCCCCTGTGCCAGGGAGTGATGCTCAGCCCCTCCTTACTCCCAAAATCCCGTGGCTGCTGTAAATGGGGTAAATTCCCCATCCGTGGTAGCTCCCATTCCCAAATCACCCCACAGGCTGGGGACGGGGCAGGGGGGCTGGCTGAGCCGAGGTGCTGAGGCACCTCTGGGGTGTGCTGGTGCTTTGGGCACAGAGTTCCTGCGTGGGGGATGCTCAGCACAGGGGCTTGGTGTTGGGGAGCAGCGTTTGGTCACCGTGGGGGTTTGCCAGGGGCAGGTGGTGCTGGAACTGCCCTTGGTGGGCAGGGGTGGCTGTGCCATGTCCGTGCTGGCATTTGGGACCTCAGAGCTTAGGGTTTGGCTCTCCCTTTAGGCAGCAGGAGCAGCTCAGGGAGCAAAGGAGGATCCCGTGTGGCCCACTCTGGGTCCCATTGAGCAGGCAAGGGGATCCAGTGCGTGGGGGTGACTTGGCCCAGCATATGGGGTCTGTCCCACCCCGAGCTGGACCCCCAGACACAGAAAGGGAGGGGAAAAGCAGCAGAAAAAGGGGTCCCAAGGGTTGTTCCTCGAGCTCTGCTGCGTTCCCACTTCTCTCATGTGCCCACGGACACATGGATGCCCTGCAAGACCCTGCCAAGAAAAATTCACTCCTATAACCCAACAACTCCATTTCTTCCCTCTCTGCTTTTACACGGGGTGCTTCCTCGCGGGTCGTGGTGAGATTTGGGGTGAAGATGGGAGCAGAGCATGCCTGCCCGTCCCGCACAGCGTTCACACGGAGGCGCGGTGCGGGAAGAATGGGACAACACGGCCCACGTGACGGGAACTCTCCGGGCCATGAATGGGGGAGATGCTCCATTCATAAATGCAGGGTCCTGCTGCAGCCGCGCAGGCGTTGGGAATCCCCAGAGCCGGAGCTGCTCCTCCCTCTGCCAGCAAATTCCCCTGAACTCGTTGCTCATGCTCGTTTTGGCTCCGCTGGCAGAGCTGCGGGGAAGCCGAGCTGGATTTGCTGCCCGGGATGCAGCCGCCCTCGGGCACAGAAGGCAGGGATGCTCAGGCACAGGGGGTGAAGAATTGCCTCACCCAGCTCTGCTCCTTAAGGATCTGTTCTCCTAAAACGGACAGAGCCCCTGAAAGTGGAGTGGGTTTTCCCGTAATCTCACACCCCCCCTCCCCAGCCTGGATTTTTCTTGGCTCCCCTAGTTTGATCGTGTAGTGATAACCGATGTGGTGTTCCTGGAAGGAATGGGAGAAGCTCCCAGCAGTGATAATCCTGTGCCAAATGGCTGCTTAATTAATTATTGCAGACAGCGAAAGGGCTTGAACTGAGGTGAGCTGCACTGAGGGGCTGCCAGCTTCCAGCCTCCTGGCTTTCGACAGGTCCTGCCACGAGCCGGGTTCATGAGGTTGTGCAAAGCCTCGAGATTCTTTTGTATTTAAATAAAAAGCAAAACCAAGGGACAGGCAGAGGGGGATGTTGGCTGCTCTTGTGCCACAGGAGGGGTTTGGGGTGTGCCTGGAGAACATCCCAGCTCTGTGCTGACCCCCATCTCTCCCTGTGCCCCCCCAGAGCAAGCTGCACATGGAGGGTTTCCGCAGCCTGAAGGAGGGCGAAGCTGTCGAGTTCACCTTCAAGAAATCATCCAAAGGTTTGGAGTCCATCCGGGTGACCGGCCCCGGGGGCGTCTTCTGCATCGGCAGCGAGAGGAGGCCCAAGGGGAAGAGCCTCCAGAAGCGCAGATCGAAAGGAGACCGGTAAGGGCTGAGCCGGGGCTGATCCGGGGCAGGGGCTGAGCCCTGCGGGCGCCGGGAGCTGCCCGGGCACCCCGGGGATGGGCACGGGTCCGGTGGGATGGGCAGTGACCCTTCCTCTGGGAAAGCAGCTTCCTGCGGCCGTTAATGAGTGGCAGATGCAGCTCGGTGGGGAAAGGGCAGGGAAGCAGCAGGGAAGGGGCAGAGGTCAGGGACACCCCGGGCGGCCGCTCCCTCGCTCGGGGAGCCCTGCTGGGCCGGGGTAATTTTCTCCAAGAGAAACCCTTCCTTGTGGGAAGGAAATAGCCGGACGTCCTGACAGCGTCTCCCACGGTGAGATGGGAGCCCCGGGGCAAGTTTCTGGCCAGCCCTTCATCCCCCCTCTCCTCTCCCATCCTCTCCATCCCGGCTGCCTGGGGATGCCTCATCCCAGTTTTCCCAGTGGATGCTGTCCACCCCACTCAGCTGTTCTCATAAGCAGGTTTTTAGATTAATCAGAAAGGAATTGCGAAGGAAAAGGAAAGAGAAAAGGGTCGCGGCCGTCCTACACGGGTGCAGGATTTAAAATGGACACAAGGCAGCTCCCTCTGCCCGCACTGCCCCGGTGGGAAGGTGGCACCCGTGGGACGAGTGCTGGAAGGCACAACCCTGTGAGAAGCCGTGCTTGGGGCTGTCCCCACGCGATGCCAGCTGGGGCTGTGAGTTGTTCCTTTGCCTGTTCCCGGGGCAGTGTAACCCCGGGAGCGGGGTCTGGAGACACAGGAGCCATGACACTGATGGAGCCAGAGGGGTGGACACCCCCAACATCCCGGTTTTGTCCCCGGTGTATGGCTTCAGTGCAGGGGTTTGCTGCCATCTCCTGGGTACCAGCAGCACCACTGAGCCCCAACTGGCCGTGCTGGAGCTGGGGCTCTGCAGGGACCAACCCCCCACCACCCACCCCAAAAGCCGAGCTCAGCTCTGGCTACGAAGCCAGATGGCTCCCAGGCATGGTCACAGCATCCTCCCACCTTATTTTATTTCTCCTCCCCTCACCCAGGTGCTACAACTGCGGCGGGCTGGACCACCACGCCAAGGAGTGCAAGCTCCCGCCGCAGCCCAAGAAGTGCCACTTCTGCCAGAGCATCAGCCACATGGTCGCCAACTGCCCCGCGAAAGCACAGCAGTCCCCCAGCTCCCAGGGAAAGCCCGCCTACTTCCGAGAGGAGGAGGACATGCACAGCTCGGCCCTCCTCCCCGAAACCCGGGAATGATGGTGGGTGGCAGGGAGAGGGGGGCTTCCACCGGGGTGAGAAGGCTTTGGCAAGGCAAGGGGCAGCGGCGGGGCTGGCAGGCGGGAGGGCAGGGGCAGGGCTGGGGAGGGCAGGTGGCAGTGCTGGCAGCGGGGACCCGGTGTCCCTGCACACACCTTTCCCCCCACTCCCAGGCTGGGAAGAGCCCTGTTATTATCAGGATGGCTTGTTCCAAAAACAGGGGAAGGCAGCACCCGACACACCTCTTCCCGCTGAAAAACCTGAACATATTTGATCAATCTTTATTCTTTTCCTAAGTTAAGCCAGGCAGTCATGGCTTGGGGGGGAGGGGCAGGAGGGGCANNNGAGCAGAGGGGCAACACCCAGAGAGGAGCTCCAGGCTCTGGCACAGCTTGGATGAGCTGCTCTGTGCCTGCCCCGGGAGGGAGGGGAGGGAAAGGCTGCCTGTGGAGCACCAGGGAGATGCCCCGTGGGCAGGTCCTGCGGGTCCCTCTGCTCCTCCTGGCTTCTCGCTTTCAGGGAGGTGTGAGGATTTAGTTTTTCCATGGTTGCTCCATTGCTGACAGCAGCAGAGCCCGGATTTGGGCTCAGTCTGGGAGGAAATGGATCATTTCTTGGGGCTGGACTAACACCGCTCATTTGTGGGCTGCGAGCTGCAGCCTGGGGGAGAGCCAGTCACAAGAAAACCACTTTTTTTCCCCTAATCCTTCCCAAGTGCCAGCCCAGAGAGCACCAGGTGTTTTATGCAGCCAGCTCTTCCCCTCTCGGGCTTCTCCCGGCATCCAGAACGTGGAGCTGGGGAAACACCTCTGGTCCTCCTGCCCACCCCACGCTGCAGAACCCGCTGGCTCTGGGGCTGAGCCTCCCCAGGGACAGGGGACGAGGCTGTCGTGGGTCAGTGGCTGCTGTGCCCCCTCCCCACAGCCCTCCCCAAGCCTTGCCTTTATTTATTGGCCCCAGTGGACCCCCCTTCTCCCGGGAGCCCCCCGGCCGTGCCGAAGCCAAGGCCAAGTGAAAGCTGCACTAGGACGTGCGTGAATGACGTATCTTTGGGTTTGTTTGTCGTCTTTGTTTTGGGTTTGTTGTTCTTTTTT
>VWZT01010914.1:82528-93524 GCA_013397055.1 Pachycephala philippinensis | reverse complement strand
ACGGAGCCGGCGGAGGCCTAAGGAACGCCCTGTCCCCACCGTGCCATTCCCGCCTGGGAGGGCCGGGGGGCTGCCGGGAGCTGAGTCACCCGCAGGGGCCGGGTGTGCGTCCCGCTGTCCGCCGGCTCTGCTCGCTGCCGGGGGCGGGAGCGGGGTCCCGGGGGTTGGAGCCTCCCGGTTCCCCCCACCCCGGCCCGGGGAGCGAGGCACGGCCCTCCCGTGCTCTGCCCCGGGCTCACGAACCTCTGTGAAGGTCGTTCTTTAAGGTGACTGTGTAAAATCGCGCGTGAAAGGTTGATTGCCATTAGCAGCCAGCGCTGGCGTTGGACGTTCTCAGCCCGAGCCCTGCAAGGGGAGCATTAAAAGCTTTAGGAGCAGCCCGAGGTTCAGCAGTTGCTTGCCTTAATGTTTTGTGGCTGCAGCTGCGGGCAGAGATCCCTTCCTGAGCGAAAAGGCAGAGGAAGCCCACATGGAAAATGAACTCATCAGCGTAACTCAATCTGCCCCTGGATGGTGGGACGAGATCCGGGTGGTTGGGTCTGGGCTGTTTGTGCTGCTGCCGCCCTGTGAGTGGCACCCAAATTGAGGGTCTGTACCATCCCACCAGTCCTTCAGGCTGGAGGAGTCAGGGGTGGTTTTCCTTGCACCAGCTGGTGCAGAATCCACTCTGATGACACAGCTGGAAAATTCCAGAGCCTGTTTCTGAGTTTCCCCACTGCCTGCCTGTCAAAGGACTCTCACAGACAATGTAAAGGGCTCCAGAGCAGCAAGTGAAGGCTGATTTTTCCAAGGTGGTTTGTTTGCATTGGGCTCAGTCAATCATATTTAACCCCTTTATTTTCATCTCCCCTTTGAAAAAGGAAAGGAGCTCTCAGTAAAACATGTCGTGGATCAGAGAGGGTGAGCTGACCATCATAGAGAGGTTCTGTGCCAACATCATCAAGGTAAGGGATGGATTTGGGTGGATTTTGTGGTAAAGAGCTGGCAAGTTCTTCAGGGTGGAACTGTCTGTGAGGCTGCAGTGCTCTGGAAAGGGAGCGTTGCTGGCAAGGGTACATTTAGTGCTGGCTCTGGATGTACATCCCTAAACAGCATCCCAGGGTGGGAGATTACTTAGGCTTAGCCTTGCAAATAAGCAAGGCTGCAGGCAGTGCTTGCCAATAAGGATTTGTGCCCTTGCTGCTGGAGGCAGGGCATGGGAAGGAGGGAGAGAAGAGAGATCCTCACACTGGGAGTTTAAGAAATGAAACTGAGTATTGAAACAAAAGCTCACCAGTTCCAGGAAAATTCTCTCCTTGCTCAGGCTTGAGACTGATGGTGCTGCCCTTCTCCCTGTCAGGCCCAGTGAGGTCAGTGGAAAGGAACACTCCTCATTGTGGAGCGAAGTCTTGTGACCTTTTTTTTGTTTCCTCTGAAGTTAATTGTCTGTGAAAAGGCCCTTGAGCTGTGAAATAAAAAATGCAGCATGAGCGTGCGTGTGCCCTCCTCCATGGCTGCAGCTGTTGCAGCACTGATCTCCTGAGAACTGCAGCTCTGTCCTGAGAGAAATGGGGAGGGCAAAGCTGCTTTTCAGTTTAGGCAGTTGTCAGCACTGACCTGTTTCTTTGGAGACCCTGAACTGGGGTTGACAGAGAGGAAATGAGCTCCTCACTCATTCCAGCTGCAGGTTTCCTGCTGGGAGACACCACTGCGCTCCTGGCAATGCTCAGTGCTGCTGGGGGCAGTGGGGCTGAGCTCTGTGGTGGAGATCCCTGTTCACCTGCTGCTCTCCTGTGCCCCTCCTGTTTTCCAGGCAGGTCCAATGCCCAAGCACGTTGCCTTCATCATGGATGGCAATCGCCGCTATGCCCAGAAGTGCCACGTGGAGAGACAGCAGGGACATTCCCAGGGCTTTGATAAGCTGGCACAGGTGGGGAGGATGTTTTCTGCCTTTGTGTGGTGGAAGATTGAGCTCTGTTTGCTGCCAGATTGGTGTCCTGTGTTCCTTCACTGGAGCCAGGCCTGTGCTTGGAGCTGGTGTTCATCGTCAGGATTCACAACTTCAGCCCCTCCCTCTCTGTGTTACCCTGCAGAGTCATTCCATTCGTGTTCTTCCCTCTGTTTTACACTCAGAATATCTGCCTCACAGATCTCAAAGCTTTTCCTTCTGTGAAACAGGTTGACTTTCTTTGAAAAGGTTTTGAAAGGTACAGTATTATTATAATTTACAATGTTATCTACAAGAGGTGCTTTTCCTGCCTGGATTAGTTCCCTGTGATGGATTCTCATCCTCAGGTACTGATATTTTCCTCCTGTTGTTTAGAATGAACCTGAAATTCATATCTAGGGGTTTCATATTTTTGATGGTCATTTCTTTTGACCCAGTCTTGACATCGTGGGAAACCACAGGAAGGTTTTGCAGTGGAGAAGTTGTTTCTTGCTGGCCTGATGGTTACATTTTGTCTTCTCGCAGACACTGCGGTGGTGCTTGAACCTGGGCATTCGGGAGGTGACAGTTTATGCCTTCAGCATTGAGAACTTCAAACGCTCCAAGGAGGAGGTGGACGGGCTCATGGACCTGGCCAGGCAGAAGTTCAGCCGCCTCCTGGAGGAACAGTAAGAGTCCCCATGTGTGACCCTCAGGGTGGAACTGGAGCAGGACACCACGGACTGCAGGGATGTTACAAGCTGTGAAAATGGATTGAGTGGGGAGAGCCTTCCCCAGCTCCAGTCAGAGATCTGTCTGGGTGGGATGTAGGGCTCTGTGCATGCACAGCCCCCTGCACACCAGATTTGTGTCAACTGTCCCATCCAAACTGTGGGACAGGACAGCTTTCAGATAAACACAGCACAATCAGAAACCCAGAGCGTCAGATGTTGTTTTCTTGAAATATCAAAGCTTTGTCTTAATTTTTGATTAGTTAGAGGTGCCCAGAGCCTATGGTTGTGTTCTGAGCTTCCATAGGTAGGGATGCCTGATCTGTGATCATTTCCCAGTCCTTTGGTTATGTCTTGTGTGGGGAATGATCAGTTTCCCTTTATGGAATGGTTTGGGATGATCAAATTCTCAGCCAGTTTTGCACACCTGAAGCATTTGGTGGTTTTGCCTTTCTCCAGTTCTCAGTTTTGCTGAAGCTGTGGGTGGATATTGGCACTTGTGCAGTAGAGACTGATGTGTTTTCTGTGGTCCCCACTCTGGTTGGGTGCAGGGAGAACCTGAAGAAGCACGGGGTGTGCATCCGTGTCCTCGGGGACCTGCCCCTGCTGCCCGTGGATATCCAGGAGCTGATTGCCCAAGCCGTGCTGGCAACCAGGAACTACAATAAGTAAGTGACACTCAGTTTAAATAGCTGATAGCTCACATCTTCCTCCTCTTCCTGAGGGCTGGGACTTGGCAGACATGCTACACCTCTTTTTTTCTTGGTCCTATAAGCACACATCACTGTCATCTGCTGGACCTTCCCAGGATGAGCCTCTCACATCTTTTCCTCTTTGCAGGTGCTTTCTGAATGTTTGCTTTGCCTACACATCGAGACATGAAATCAGCAATGCTGTCAGGGAGATGGCCTGGGGGGTGGAACAAGGACTGCTGGAACCCAGGTAGCTCTTGGCTTTCTGTGCCAGGCTTTTGGGTGAATCCTGCCTGTCTTACCACTCACGCTCCATGAGAAACCTCTCAGAAGCCAAGTGGCTTTTAAATAGATCTCATTAAACCAGTGTGACTGGAACAAATGACTTAAAGTTACTATGCAATGTTTGGCTTTTATTATTTCAGTTACCATGGTGACAGATACACAACCAAGACAGAAGAGAAATTAGGTCTGTGTCTTAAGTTAGTTTAAATGTGAAGGCAGATTTTATGCCACAACAATTGGCTGCTTGGCTGACAGTCTTAGCTATGAGGTCAAACAACAGATGAATCATGAATGCTGCACTGTTCCTCCACCCTGAAGGAGAAGGAATAGTTACACTGCTCCCTGCTCCAGATGGAAGCCCTCACAGTCTGCTTCCACCACTGTGTTATGTTTCAAAGAGCATGGAGTGGGATGCTCTGGGGGCTGAAATAGCATTTGGAATAGCATTTGGAATAGCCTGTGGAGCAGACAGCAGTGTCTGTCAGAAGCAAGGTGGTGACTGGCTGTGGTTCGGCTCCACCACCCAGTTTTAATCTGCAGCCCTGGGTTTAGATAAAACGCCTTAATTCTGATTTGTGCCACATCCATCAGGTCAGGAAAGGGGTCTAATAAACTCTGTCTGTCTTTTAGTGACGTGTCTGAATCGCTGCTGGATAAGTGTCTGTACACCAACAACTCCCCTGACCCAGACCTGCTGATAAGAACCTCTGGGGAGGTTCGCCTCAGTGATTTCCTGCTCTGGCAGGTAGAGTCTCTGTTTTCTCCTTGGGATATTCCATCTTTACCTCAGACAGTGCTGACATTCCACTGACTCCAGGTGAAAGCAGATATGAGAGCTCTGAAACTCCTTCTGCCAGGAGTTAGGTAATGGACTGGATGGACTGAGTGCTGGGGCACCTCTGAGAAATCTGTTTCTTGCAGTTCTGTGATTGCCTAAAATCATGAATTCTCATCCTTTTGCTCCTCACCTTTAGATAATTGTTTGTAGAGAACATTTGAGTGGAGCTGCTCCACATGAAGCTCATATGTTGTTTTACATGCACAGTTTGGAGCCAAAACCCAACTGCCTTAAGGCAACCACATCAAATGTTCCCATTCCAAATTATTTAATTGGCAAATTCTCAGAAGTTGTCTGGCCTGAATTGTCGTTACTTGCCAAGGCATCCCCTATTTTTGGGCACACCTATACCCTGGCTGGGTGTCAATGCTATGAAATAACACTTTGCTTGCTCCTCTCAGTGGTAGAGGAGTCCTGTAAAGTGTTAGATTGTTTTAGCAGTCATGAGAGGAACACATTTACCTGAAACTTTTGGGAACTTGGTGGCAAAAATAGGTTTTAACTTGAAAGCTTTCATCATCCAGCTCAAGGATATCTTCAGTGCACCACAACTCTTGGCTTCATTGAGCAGTTTAAATGCCATGAGTGGGCAGTAAGGAATATCATGAGATGTCATTTGAAGAATGGCTTAAATGTCATGTCCTGGTCCTCAGTTCAACTGTTATTCCTTTAGCCTTTGGTTTTCCAGTGTTGCTATTTTAGGTTTTTTATAAGTCTGTGATGCTTAAGCTATTAAAAATACTTCTCTGAAGACCAACACAGCATTAGAAGGAATTCTGCTGATGCCTTCGGAGTAGTGGATGACTGGTGTCCCAGCATTAGAAATGAGTTAGAAGGACTCTACCTTGTGCAATTTCAGACTCTCCTGGCTGGTATTTACCTCACTTTCAGTAGAATCTGATAACACAGCCTAGGGAAAACCTCTGTGGGGAAACTGGCATAGTTTGCCCAACAGAGCTACATCTTAATGACTTTCTCCCTTGCTCAATGATTAAATTGTTGGTGATCTTGCCTTCTGCAGACATCCCATTCATGCCTGGTGTTTCAATCAGTCTTGTGGCCAGAATATTCCTTTTGGAACTTGTGTGAGGCTATCCTTCAGTTCCAGATGAACTACAGTGCTTTACAGGTAAGGGAGCCTTGGGGAGATGGAAAGCCCAACCCCACCTGCAGAGCAGCAGGAGATGGGGTGAGAGGCTGCAGGAGCAGGAGTTGTTAGTTAAGATCTTGTTTCAGTAGCAGCTCCTGTGTTGTTTCTCCTGTACCCCTGTGGTTTGTTACAACGTCTTGGTGTGTGGCCAGACTACTTTCAGCAAGACCCAAAATATCCAGAGTCAGCAGTCTCTGTTACTTATTGCTCATTCCAGCAGCTGGAGCATCTGTCCCAGAACTCTCACACCAGCTGAGCACTCCTGGTGGGCCACAGGGTGAAATCTGCCAGTTTAACTCAGGCACTGCATCAGTGCTGTAAGCACATGCTGAGTTCACACTGGAACAAGCACGGAGTGCCCACATGCTCCTCCTCTAACTCCACTATTGTTTTTAGGGTTGTAACAAGTGGGTTTAGAGTTTCCTTTCTGGGAGCTGAAATGAGGCTGCCTGAGCTGTGAGTCTGTGGACAAGTGTCCTCTTTGTGATGTACCTGCTGAAGGAATTGTTCCTATTGCTCATTGACATTGTTCCTCTCCTTTTAGATCTGTTGCTGTGAGCTCTCCCTGACCTGGTTCTGATAAAGCTGGCCAGTTCAGCTGTGACTTAGTAATTTGGCTATTTTTAAGCAAAACAAGTGTGGGAGCTGGAGCTCTTGATGGAGAAATGTTGGGGGCAGCAGCTTGTGACCCAGAGACAGCAGTGACTGGTGGGAGAAGGACCTCAGTGTGGCAGCTCTTAACCTCCACCACATCTGGCTGCTGAATGTGTCTGTTCCTTAATTATTTGGGTCCTCTTTTTAAAGACAGGTATTACATTGCCCTTTTCTGCCTTCAGGGACCTTGCTCACCCCGAGAGTTGTCGAAGAGATTATAGCCAGTTGTGGTTATGGCTGAATTTAATCAGGTGCAGCCAGTCTGGCAGCATCCAAACTCTCCACATCCTTAACCTCTTTTGTTCCTATTTCTGGCCCAGGTTTGCCCTTTTCCTACCAGCAATTCATTGTATTAGTACAACTAATGGCAGTTCACCTTCTGCATGGAGAGGGAAGCAAAAAAGGCAGTAGTGTTTGTCATTGCCACGAGCTTGGCCTCTGTCTGGAACAGTAAGGTCACTGTTCTGACTTTGGTCCTGGTGCTGGTTTCTGACAGGCAATAAATGCAGCTTCTGTTCCCAGCTATTCTCATCTTTTCTTAGTTCTGGTTTGTGGCTGGATGTGTTCATGCCACGCTATTATCAAGGTTTCTCATTGTCCAGATTTGTTCTCTGGTCAGTTTTCTCCCTGTAAGACACTTTGCAGTGTCTAAGGCTGCCCTTTTTTCCAGGGAACCCTCACAATTGTGCAAAGGGAGGACTTTCCCCGCAGAGGAACTGAGATTTAGGAGCTGGGTCTTTTTTAATTTAAAATAGGTAGTCCCAGGATCAATTAAACTCTGCTTTTGGTACTTGGTAGAGCTGGGGGAGGAGTGCAGGTGTTGGCTGGCCAGCCTGCAGTGGTCAGATTGAGTCTTTTCTGGGCAATAAACAGAATTGCACTTTGAGGGTGGAAGTCTTCTGCTCAACAGGCTGATGATCCTTGCAGTTCTCAGCCCTGGAGTGCATCCATTCAGTGGGTTTGCTGTGGCTGGGGATATTTCTGCTCTCATTCCCAGCACAACAAAAGCTAATTTACAGAGCCAGAGCTGCCTTGGGCTCAGGGAAAGTGTGGGGATGAGTGAGTCAGGCTCTCATTAGACTAATTTCTTCTTGCTTGTTTGAAAGACCAGCACTTCCCAAGTGTGTGTGAGTTTATGTCACAGTGACCAGTTTTACAGTTTTTAAAAATAGAAGCTTAATATTCCTGCCTGCTGATGTGTTTTTGCTGTTGGAAGCTGCAGGCCAGGACATGTGCAATAAGGAGAAATCTAAAAGTGATGTTCTACAACAAAATATTTCAAATACTTGAGGGGTAGGCAAGGATGGCTCCTGCCTTTGCCTTTCTCCTGCTGTGTCTCAAGCCAGCACACTCTTAGATCACAGAAATTTGGGAGTGCTGAGCTAATTCCTGCTTTTGTTTGAAGCTGATTAGCTCAATACTGGATCATCTCAAAGAATTGCCCTGTAAGTCATGGTTTGGAATCCCCTAAAACCTTTCAGCAGCCAGGGGAATAGGATCAGAAATGCTGTTATAACACTGGTGAGGATAAGAGTGTGCATGTCTGGGGCTCAGGAGTTCCCTTGTAGCTGTTCCTCTCTGATTCCAGTATCTGAGGGTTTTCCCACAATCTGTCCTGATTTTATCTGTTTTAACTAGGAGTTAATGCTCTGAGCAGAGTCGTGTCTTGGAGGGAAGGCCCAGGAGGATATCCCTGTATTTTTTATAACCCATCAAGCAGGCTGCCTCAAAGTGGAAGGGGCAGACCCAGAGCCTTCAGTGAACCTGCAGCTCCATGGGCAGGCAGAGGCTGTCGGTGCTACCCCTGTACCACAGGGGAGCTGAGAGGCCTGCTAAGGTGCTAACTCTCACTGCTTTTCACTCCAGAAGGCCAGAGACTCCTACATGGAGGAGAGGAGGCGACAGCAGATGGAGAGGGATCAGGCGTACGTGACCAAGAAGCTGCAGCAGGAGGGGTGCGCGTCCCACGGAGACTCGCGGCGCCGGCGGACCCTGCTGCAGAAATGCACGGCCCTGCGCGAGGAGAGGATCCAGGGCTTCCTGCAGGCGCTGGAGCACAAGAGAGCAGACTTCTTTGAGAGATTGTGTCCGGTGTCTGCATGACCCAGGTGCTGGGCTCTGGGGAAGACAGTGTTCAGAGGGAGCCGCTGCTGCCCAGAGGGATTGGCTCGGCGGGGTCCTGCCGTGGGCACCGGGGCTGCCCCAGGAGCTCTCGTCCCGCCGGCCCTGCCCGGGGCAGGGGTGGGTGCTGTGATCTCTCCGGTCTGGGATGCTGCTAAGGAAGGTGGTGCCGTCCTGTGTCACCTCCCTGCCCCGTGACAGATACCTGCACCCTGCTGGGTCCCTGCTGCTCAGTCCTTGACAGGCCAGGTGTTCCGGTGACAAGAAGTTAACTGCAATGAGCCTCCTCCAGTTCTCTGATTCCTCCTGAACTGGCCCAGCCAAACCAGTTCGGTCCTGTTAAATCAGTCTGGGCTCGGATTCTTTCCATGGCTTTGCAGTAGGGAATCTTCTGTTGAGATTTCCTCTGCTGTCCCATCAAGGGAGCCTTGCTTTCTGCAGGGAGAGGATTATTCCTGGTGTCAGGGACATTCCCCACTGCCTACTTGGTGAGAGCATCTTGTCTTTTCCTCACCTGACTCTGCTGGGTTGGATTTATCCACACTTGGTTTTCAGAGAGCTAAAGGAAGGGTTTCCAGCCTTGCTGTAAAGAAAAAAAGATGCTCCAAAACTTCAGCAGGTTCTGAGATCTCTCCTGAGCAGTGTATGTGGGGAAAACCCAGATGCAGAAGGTGCTGGACAGACTGACCTTGGGAAAGGCTCTGAGCAGGCAGGGAAAAAGGATTGGTTGGAAATGACCCTTGTGTCTTAGAAAGGAAAGGAGATTGGCTAAACCCAGGTGATGGCTACCATATGCCAAACCCTCTGAGGGAGTTCCAGGGAATGAGGGTGGGCTTAATTCAGGAATACAGTAGCCAAAACCAACCTCTGACCCCAGCCAAAATGGTTCAGAAGGGCTGTTTGGCTGATTTTAATGGGAGTGGCGAGAGCAGCTGTGGAGCATTATTTGTTCTCAGTTTTCCATTGGCAGGGAGATGGACAAGCTGATTTCCAAGATTGTTTCCGTCTCTTAATTCCTCCTGGTTTCCGTCCCCATGATCAAAATAACTGCAAATGTCTTGATCTTTGCTCCTGATGCACACACAGGTGTGGCAGTACCAGCTCTTGCTGGGTTTGAAGTGTTTCTTCTTACCTCCAGGTGAAAACCACAAAATGCAGATTTAAAAGACTTGTAAGTGCTGCACACTGAGATCTTGGCCTGTGATTGTGAAGCGAAGTGTGTAGTAAAACTGGGAATAAAGTATATTCATACCAAAGTTATTTAAAAAATAACCTGAATGTTTAAAAGTATGTAGAGCTGCTTATTTCAAGGTGTGATGAAGTTGGAATCCAGGTTTAATATAATAATATTTAACCTGTGACAGACTCCTCATGTGATTCCTGTTAGCCTGGGAATGATTCGAAGGTTATTTTTACAGTGTAGTGTGAGCAGTTTGCTGATACCCCAAAGCCTGGCTGAGTGAAGCTGTGTGCAGGTACCACCTCTAGTGTAAGTAGCAAAGAGAATTTGGATAAAAATGTGCTGAGATGGTGGGAGCTGTTGATTTTAAACTTCTTTTGCTGTATTTTATTTTCTCCACATTTCAGGAAAGTGTGGAAACAGTGTATTCTCCATGAGATGGGAAGTCTCCAGGCTGCTTTGCCAGGCTGATGGGGAGACTTTTCTACTCAAAAAATGTATTTTTGCCTTTAAAAAAAAAGGTTTTCCATCGTGTTATGACTCTACAGGTGACCAAAGCCACAGTGATGGCTTTCCACAAAGTACTGGTCCTGTTGCAGGTGAGGTAAGTGAAGGCTCTGGTTTATAAAATGCTTGTATGGAAAGTTCTAATCCATTTCATAAAAGGCATCACTGGAGTAGGGGAAGAGTCCTTCAAGCAGTGGCAAAAGGTTCCTGTTACCTGACTGTGTGCCTTTCACCTGCCTCAGTTACTCCAGTGAATACAATTCCAGTTATTTCCCCTGTGGGCCTGCCTTTGTTAGAGGATGGGGATGAGTTACCCGGGCAAACTGAAGAGTTGCAGGAGTGCATCTTTCCAGTGAATCCGTGGGAATAGAGCCACAGGCTTCTGTCAGTGAGAACTGAACCTCCATCATTCATGTTTATGGGGTGAAGATGGGAAAAATCGGCACGGCTGCAAAAATGTGCCGCTGAGGTCTGAAAAAGCCTGAGAGTTCACCTGGGCAGGGAAGGGGGGAAAGGTTGTTCCTTGGGGTGTTTTTCTGAATGAGGTTCAACTAAAAAGTGAGAAGTTTGGGGCACAGTGAAGTGGTGATGAAGATCTTGAGTTGGATTTGTAGCACATGGGCCGTGGCTGTGCCAGGTGTGAGGAATGTCCCCTCTTGGAAGGAGCCCAACTTCCCGAGTCACTTGGCTCGAGCAGCAGGCACCTGTGTGAATTGATTTAACGTCATTTTATTGCTTTTTTAACATTTTCCTCTCTTCTTCCAGCACTGCCGCCTCCTTCTTCGGACACGACTCTCGGCATCTCCCGTGTTTTCGCAGGAAAAAGGGCTCTCGGTGGCTCCCCCGGGAGCCCCTCCCGGCGCGGGGGCCCCGCGGGGCCGGAGGTGCTGAACGAACAGCTCCGCTCACCTGCGCGCGGGATCGCGGCGGGG
>VWZT01010914.1:65376-81765 GCA_013397055.1 Pachycephala philippinensis | reverse complement strand
GGCGGCGCCCGCCCCGCCTGGGCTGCGGCCGGGTGGGGTTGTGCCCCGGCATCCCCCGCCCCGGCCCCGCGGGGAGGGGCCGCGACCCGCCGCGGGTGGGATGGGGATGTTCCCCGTGAGATTTGGGGTGTTAAAATAGCGGCTGGTGACCGAGGGTCCTCCCCATCACTTGTCCCTACAACCTGTGTCCGTGTCTCCAGGCTGAAGGAGAGACCAAGGGCGATAAGGCCAAAGTTAAGGATGAGGTAAGAAGTTCAGTGTTTTGAGAAAGTTGGATCGTCAAGTGTTTCCGTTGGAAGATGAGGTTTAACGTCATCAGAATAACTGGGGAGTAGGGGGGAGGGTTGGTCTCAATTGATTCTGACTTTTCAAAGTCTTAACTGTTTTTTAACCGTGAGAAAGCTACTTTTAACCGTGAAAAATCTACTTAACTATTATTAACCGTTAGTAATTTCAATGGCATAGCTTCATGTTTCTTGAGAACACAGAAAAAGGGAACTGCCATCTTAATTTCTAAAAACTAAAGAACTATAAACATAATTTCTGGGGGTTTACTACTTTGGGAAGAGAGCTACTTTGTGAGGTTTTGAGAGTTTGTATTCCATGTCATTTTAATAGAACCATTTTCCTTTTCCAACAGCCACAGCGGAGATCAGCGAGGTTATCTGCAGTGAGTATCCTCTTGCAGGGCAGAGATGTCACAACGCTTGGTGGTTTTACACATGACCACTGGGTGTGTAAATACGTGTCAGAGCTGGAGGTGCTCTGCAGACGCCAGTTGTCAGTTGAAAATAAGTTCCTGCCTTAAGGACCTGCCCCATTGTGTGGTGCTATGGGAGTGGTAAAATAATTGACAAGCCAAATAACTGCTGCAGTTTCAAATGTTTTGATTTGCTTTCTTCAAACTAAGCTATTTGGCCTGAATGTTTTTTAAAAAAAAAGTAGTTTGTTTCTGCAGAGCAGGACTTGTCACAAGGGCCTGGAGTGCCAGGACAAGGAGGAATGGCTTCCCACTGCCAGAGGGCAGGGATAGATGGGATATTGGGAAGGAATTGTTCCCTGGGAAGGTGCCCAGAGAAGCTGTGGCTGCCCCTGGATCCCTGGAAGTGTCCAAGGCCAGGTTGGACGGGGCTTGGAGCAGCCTGGGACAGTGGAAGGTGTCCAGTGGAAGGGGTGGCACTGGATGGGCTTTAAGGTCCTCCCAACCCAAACCATTCCATGAATGTCTAACACAGGTTTTCTGTCCCTTGCAGAAGCCCGCTCCTCCAAAGCCAGAGCCCAAACCTAAAAAAGCAGCTCCAAAGGTGAGTTGGGTCAGGGGCTGTTCAGAGAGGTGAATGATGGGGAATGAGGTTTGGCATTGCCTGGCAATAATAACAACTGATAAACCTTTGATTAACAGCTGTGTAGCGAGGAAATGGAGCTGCATCGTCACTGCATAAAGCTGAACTGAAAACTTGCAGATTTTACAGAATTTGCATAAAAAATACCGAAGTGAAGACTCTTCACGCTCGCTGTCAATGCCTTAAACAAACAAACATTGGTGTGCTGTGTTCTTTTGGGGCCAGCAGGCAGCCGTGGTGTTCCCCACCCTGGCTCGGGGGCTGTGGCTCGGGTCTGGCTGCTGCGAGCTGACAGCAAATGTTGTCTTGCATTTACAGAAGAGCGAGAAGGTGCCCAAGGGGAAGAAGGGAAAAGCTGATGCTGGCAAGGAGGGAAACAACCCTGCAGAAAATGGAGATGCCAAAACAGACCAGGTATCCCAGCAGCCTGTCTTGCACCAGGATTGGTTCCTTTCCCTCTCGGACCGGGACAGGCCTTGGCTTGTGGCAAGGAGGAGTGTTGCTTATGACACTTGACACAGATGTGGGGGGTGTTGGTGAAGAGTTAAAAAAGTTGTCTGTGTGCCAGGGGATGTTGCCACATGGAAGTTACTGTTCTTCTGTGAAGTTCACAAATTAACTTCTAATTTGTATTTTACGTTGCCACAAATGTTAGATCTAATTGTATTAAAAATCAGAGCTGTGCAGCCCAGAGAGGATTTGTTCTGTTCAGGGTTTTGCTGTTCAGAAAAACGAGTGTCCATTTTTTAATGTGTTGACTTGTTTCCTTTCTCTTTTCAGGCACAGAAAGCCGAAGGTGCTGGTGAAGCCAAGTAAAACATGTGAATTTTTGATAACTGTGTACTTCTGGTGACTGTACAGTTTGAAATACTATTTTTTATCAAGTTTTATAACAATGCAGAATTTTGGTTTACTTTTTTTTAAGCTATGTTGTTAGCACACAGACCGCTTCGTTGTTGTGTTCTGGGGGGTGGGGGGCAATGGGGACAAATGTCATTTAGTCTATTTCTCAAAACCTAAATTTTAATAAGAAAAGCTTTTGCCAGTCCCCAGTTTTTGGAAGAAGGGCCCTTCCTGAAGGGAGGAGGAAGGGATTCCCCCATGCTGCGTGCCAGTTATGTCCAAGTGAACATCAGAGCTCCCGAGATGCTGTTGCCTGCTCCAAATCCCGATGCCATCAGTGCTCCTTTGGTGTCTCCCTGTTTGCCCAGAGCCCATCACTCCAAACCACGGCAAAGCTGGCATTTTGGGACGTACCACACTCAGTCCACTGTCAGATGATCCGGATTTCTGGTGTCCAATCTGGGATATACTGGCTCAAAAAGGAGCTGCACTTCCTCCTTTCTATTGTGGATCCCCAGATACAGAAACCTGCCTTTAAATTTTATTTCCCTCTCGAAGTCAGGGTTGGTTTGTGCAGAGTTGTCAAACAACGCGCGGATGTGAACGTGTCCACCCTCACTCTAAACTTCGTCCTCTACAAGTGCGAGCTGAAGATTCTTACGGTTTTTAGCAACTTCTCCATTTCAGTAGTCCACAAAGGGAGGGGAGTTTGACAGTTGTTGTAAAATGTTGCAGATTGTAGCCCATGTCCTGCCTAAATTACCATGATTGTTCATGAAAAGTACCTTTAATAAAGCTGGATACGGTTTGGCTTGGACTGTTCTTAATGCTCTCTAATTTCTCTTGCCTTTAGTTCATCTCATGTGGTTTAAGAACATTTGCCGTGTGCATGTCTGTGTGTGTTTTCATTCAGATAATTAATTGTTGTAATTCACACCTGAAAAGCAAGATTTCCTTACCTAAAAGTGAGGTTTCCTTGCCTAAAAGCTAGATCACTGCAGGATGTTTTTAAAGCCTTGGCTTACTTGGAGGCTGAAAATGGAATACGTAAATGAATCTATTGAGATAAATTATTTTCTAAAATGTAGCACTGTACAAAACAGGGAAGGAATACAGTGATCTTGCTGCAGAGAAAAGTAAATTCTGGTGAGCTTTTCTTGGGAGTGAAACCAGAACTGGCTCCATAAAACTGATGATGTGTTACATTTCTGCACTTAAACTTGAATATTGTTGCTCCTGCTAATCGAATCCAGACCTGGCTGTGGTAGTGACTAAGCAGGAGACGAGATTTTTTTGAGTAAAAATGCACCATTTTTATAGTTGCTACTTAGACTCCAGGGCAGAGCCAAACCCAAACCCCCCTGTGTAAACGTCTCCTTCAGTGGCTGTCAGATGGAATATTTTTTCCATCTCTGCTTGGCTTTCCCTGGGATTTCAGTGTCTGTTTGTGATTAAGTTCAGTGACCTGTTTCAACCTGTGCTGATTTCAGGGGGAATCCAGTGAAAACGAGCAGGGCAGAGTTTCACATGCAGAAATTTCCGAGGTCGGGAGCGCTGGAAATGTTCTGGAGCGGCTGCAGGCGCAGAAGGCAGTTTGGGATGCACCCCCAGGAGCTGCTCCACCGTGTGTTCCCAGAGCTGGTATGTCTAACAGAAAAGAAATAGTGATAAATAATCCTGTTTAATTATCTTCAATAAGCCCCACCCAGAAACAGCCACCAAACCTCCTGAGCAGTCACTGGCGCGGCCGAGCAGTGGGATGTGGCTGCAGAAAGGAAAACAATAATTAAATCTTTTAAAATCAGAAAGTTTGAAATAGCCTACCTTGCTTTTGTAGAGTCTTACCTTGCTGGGCACCGAGAGAGGAACAAGTACTTCCAAAGGAATTGGGTTTGAAGGGGTTGCCAGTGGCCAGGTTGCCAGCTGGAATGTTCTGGTGTTGCCTGTGTCCATCACTGTGGCTGGGTGACCTCTTCACCCCCAGTCATTAAACAAAGTGCTGCTAACGAAGGGACATCTCAGGGTTGCTCTTTGTTGAAGTTACTCCTTAACTTCTCCACCTCTGCAGCCCCCAGCAGCCTGTGCTGACCTGGTTGGCTCCTTGCAGGACGTTTTCTCCAGCCAAGCAGGAACAGAGTGATTTTAAGTGGTGTCTGCCACCCAAATTCCTCTGAAAGCAATGGGTATTTTCAGTGCTGAGATTCCAAGGCTTGCTCCATCTGAGGTGCTTCCCGCTGGATGTGCCCTGCACTGCTGGAGTTATTGGCCTGTTGGGCTTGACTCGACACGCAGGGCTCATCTATTTCTCCTTAAGCAAATAGAGGGTGAGGGATGCTGAGGCCAGTAAATCCAACTAATTAGTTGTGTAAATTAAAGCTGGGGAGCAGGCGCTTAGCTGCAGCCTGTGCCTGCTTCATGGTTAGAGGCACCACAAATCTGCATCACCGCCTGCCAGAACGCCTGAAGCGGAACAGATATTTTTCTGCTAAATTGTAATCATTTTACATGGAAAATTGTCTCTTGTGTGTCTGTTGGTAGTGGGATTGGTGCTGCCACGCGCAGTTAACGGGCTGGCCTGTCGGGTGGGCTCTGCAGCAGCAGGGGTTTTGTCCTGCTGGAGCTTTGGGAAACATGACATCCAGGATCCCATAAGTCACCACTGGCAACAGAAAGGCAAATGAGTTCAGTGTCAAATCATAGAGCAGAGTCTCTGGGCTCCCCCCAGAGAAGCGACAGTTAAACTGAGCAGAAGTTAATGGGAGCAAGGTGCCAGCCAGTGGTCACTTCCCGATATCCTACAGAGCCACCTTTCCCCCAGCTGTGGTTTTATGTTAAATTGAAAGCGGATTGGGTTAAAAAAACCCATGAGGACAGGTGAACTGGATCATGTCAGGAGGACTCCCCACGTCCCTGCTCCTCCCAGTACAGTGCCCTAGGAGTAACAGTTTTGAGTTTCAGAATCATTTTCCCCTGCAGCAGTTTTCCTTTTGCCTTCACAGAGCTCACTTCTATTTGGAAAAAGTGATAGTATCCTTCTGCCATCCCCGAGCCCTGCCACGGGTGGGATGAAAGGGAACAAGGAAGGAAAATGGACTGAATTCAGTGAGTGCATCCAGTGGATATTGAGTTGCAGGATCATTTGTGTCAGAAGAATCACACAGCTTGATGGCACAGGGATTTCATTGTCCCTAAATCATCCCAGATATGGTAATACCATACCCAGGGACTAATATTGCTGACTATAATTCCTGAGAAATGGCACCTTATCCTGCAGTTGGTGGAGATGAAATGGAGCTCGAGTTAAACTCACAATTTACAGAGTGAGCCCATCGGTCATAAGGGATGGGAAGGAGATGGCACAGGGGGAGCTGTGGTTGAATAAAGCTGATTGAGGCTAATAAAAAGCTTTAGTAAGTTGGCTTTAGAAGATTCCTGATGTGAAAGACTGGGCTTTTTAAAGACCTTTTATTAAAAACCGTTTTGTCAATTTTTTTGGTCTTTTAACCATCTCCTTACAAAGAAGCCAGAAAATCTATGCTGTGGCAGAAGAAACAGGAGTAGAAAATTTAAGGGAAAACTTCCTAAATGTGTGACCTTTTAAAATGCATTAAAGCCTCCAATCAAAAACGTTTCATTGCTGTAGGCGCAACAAACCAGCCTGGAGAAAGTGCTTGGAGAACACAGAAGTAACAGTCCCACGGTGGCCACAGGTGGCCCAGGTGTGGAGTAGGTACCACAATTCTCTGCATTTTGCTGGACACATAAACCCCAAATGAAATTTCTACTTTTCCCCTTCTAAACAGATTTGATAGTAGATTTAATTTATTGTCACTCGGTTATCTCACTGAGGTTACTTTTGGATTTTGAACAAATTTCCCTGCAGGCAGCAGCTCTCCCCTGCTCTCGAGTTTGTTCGTTGCTGTGCAGAGGTGGGTGTATGTGGCAGTCTCCTCCTGGAGAGGAGTTACTATTGGATTACTATTAATCTGGTTCCTCCAGACTACTATTTTAGCATTGCCCAGACAGATTTTGTTTGCTTCTATTCTAATGAGGTGGTATCTTGGTACTTCTTGATGGAATTCAGTGTTACCTCAGCACAAGAGCTGAACATTCCTGTGTTAGGGGTTCTGAGTTTAGCCCGGGGACAGATTGTAAACTTGGGCAATTAAATTAGCTTTTCTCATAATTTCCTCCTTACTGGAGATAATAGCAGAGGTAGTTCCTGTGCTGTGGGTGTTTGGTGGATGGGTTTCGTTGGCCTGCAGCCTGGTTGGAGGTGCCCAGGTTTCCCTGCCACACCATGATCCAATTAAGTTCCGTGCTGCCAAGCCCCACAGAGGGAAATTCCATTGATACTGAATTAATTGCTCTTGCAAAAAATATCCATGATTTCAGAAGCAAGCTGGATCTGAGGCACGCTGGCAGGGGAAAGCTGGATTTGGCAACCTCCCGGTGTCTCCTTGCCACAGCCCGGTGGACGCAGGGATTTGTGCGGGGCTGTTTAGCTCATTAACATGCTGTGATTAACAGCCTGTTCTTCGCTTCGCCACACGGTGGTACCAGGAAACACGGAATGGGGCTGCGAGGCCAACAAGTGGCAGGTAACGTCCAAAGGCAGCTCAGCAAACCTGGGGACACTGGAGCCCGGGTTCTCACAGTCTAACGAGCGTTACTTGCTTCTAGAAAGCAGCAGCGCTGCTCCATCCTCTGCCACCTTCAGAGATCAGTGTCAGACAAACTCCACTCACCCGAGCAGTGTGAGCCCGCTCTGAGCCTCTCTTTCCAGTTTTTGTTATGATTTACTGAAATCCAGACTGAGTGCTCAATTCCTCATCAGTTTACAGGCATAGCTGACATTGCAAAGGTATTTATCCGTGTTATATCAGGCCTTTGAACTTAGGCTTCCCATATTCTATTTTAAGAATCACTGGACCATTCCTTTTCCTCCTCAGGCCATTATTGCAGCTGCTGTGGCACATGTCCTGAACGTTTGAGCCTAAAACTGGAGCTGCCACTCTCCATCTCATCTGTCTTCATCCTGGGAAGGGATACTTTATCCTAAACCCAGATTTAAATAGGTAGCCTATAAGCCTGGTCTCTTTTAGGCTTGTTGGCACAAACTACTTATATGAGACTTGCTGAATCTTCAGCCTGAGATCACAGAATAAATGGTGATGTTCAAAGAAATAATACTTTAATTATTGAAAATTTCCTGTGCTTTTTGCGTTATTTCATTTTGCTTTTGTATTCCAGTATTTGAGCATGTGTGCTTTTTCTCTGCAAGCCAAATCTAGGAAATTTAGTTGTAAAATCTGTGCTAATCTCCTTAAAAGTCTAACCAGAGTGATTTTTCTGGTGCTGTAAAACTCTGGGCTCACTTTGCCAGCCAGCAGCTTTTACCTGCATTGAAGACTCCCAGAATAATATCCTCTGACCTGTATTGTGCTGAAGCAACGCCACCAGTTGCTGGTTTTCCTTTGCCTTTTCCATTCCCTAAAGCCTCAGCCGTTGGGTTATCTCCCTCTAGCACATGCTTTCCATGTTTGTCTTTTCCAAGGAGCGGTGTTGAAAGCTGGAAAGGAAGCGGCTGCTTCCCAGAGCTGGCGAGATTGCAGGGAAAGCACTTGACACCCTCATGACACTTCCTTGAAATGGATGCAAAACGGAAAGATGAGCTCCTGGTAAGCCAAACTCATTCCTCTTGTTCAGTTCTCAGTGCGTGCTTGGGGCAGGGATTTATGAATTTATTGGGGTGGGGATTTATTGGATAAAGTGGGCAAAACACCACCCAGAATTATTGGGGAAAAGCAGAAGGCAGACATTTCCAGTCACAAGTGTTAATGCTGTGGCATGAAGATGTAGCAAACATTGAAACCAAATGTTTCAGGGACATCTGAGTGTGCTGTAAACACGTAGGTTTCATTCACTTGTCTCCATTGAACAGGCCCTGTCACCGTGCCCTGGTAGTTCTAGATAACAAACCTGCAGTGATTGTTCTGTGATCAGGGAAATTAGCAGGCCAGGGTTCCCGCCCATTTGCAGGGAATTGTTGGGAGTTTGGCTTAGTGATTAACTTAGTGAGTGAACAATTTCCATCAACAAAGCAGGGATGAGCCAGCCTTTAGCTTATGGGTTATGTTTGGGGAGGAAAGGCCAGGTTGGACCGGGCTTGGAGCACCCTGGGATAGCGGAAGGTGTCCCTGCCATGGCAGGGGGGTGGAATGAGATGAGCTTTAAGGTCCCTCCCAACCCAAACCTGGGGTTCTATGAAATTCTGGGATTCTATGAACACCATAGGCTGGTTTAGCCCAGCCTGGGAATGCTGATAAACCCTTTCCTCCTGCCCCTGGAGGAGGTCAGGCTGGCAGCCCCCACTGCTGGGACTGACGTGTGCTGGCCCCAGCTACGTGATATCCTACCCTGTGAGCCTGCCCTGCACACAGGAGCAAACAGATTGTTCAAGATAAACCTCCCCAATGTCACCCCAAGGTCCTTGTCACATGCTGCGTGCCGGAACTGGGTCTGAGCATTCCCAGCCCCTGTGCGCTGGAGCGCTGAGCAGTGCAACAGTTTCGTTTTTAAGCTCGGATTTGTTGGGTTCCTGCCCGGCGAGAAGGAAAGGTGTCAGAGGAGGTGGTGTTGCACAAGCAGACAGAGGTGAGGACAGGACTGTGGCTTCCTCGTGCTGGGAGCAGCTCCCCAGCAGTTCCCAAGCTCCGCTGCCTTGCGTAATTCCCTGTGCAGTGCGGGGCTCTCCTCACCCGAGGGAATCTTTCCCCAGCTCCACCTCTCCCACCTGCGGGTTCTGCAGGTTTTTGGCATTTAGTCACAATCCTCCCATCTTAGTCCCTCCATTTTCCCCTTGTCTGGTGCAGGACCATGAGAGGTAACACACACTCTGTGGGCTGGTTTGCCCTGTTCTTGAGCTGCTTTGCTTTCCATCCTAACCCTTTCACTTCACTGAAAATAAATTAATTTCTAAGACCATAGTGCTGATATTTAAACCCATCTGGTTTTGTCTGAATAGTGATGATATTTAAAGCCATGCCTGTATCTTCCTCTTCCGAAAGCTTCTGCTGGTGATCTTGTAGAAGGGACATTTATTTGGTGGTAATTGACTCCCATATTAACTTCCAGCTGGCAAACAGCTGCCAAAAACTGTTTTCCATCTCTGTTGATCAATAGTGCCTTTCAACAAGTATCTGGTGTTGCAGAGTGTTAACAGCTAATAGCACTATGATTCTTATCCTATTTTAAGGACTGTAGCATATCTCGGAGTCCTTATATCTGATAGAAGACTTTTGAGTTAAATAATGTTACATCAGATGTTATTTGTTATCCATTTCCGACACACTGACCCTTTTTCCACCCTGTCTTGTGCTGGGTCACTGCCACGGGACATTTATCTCCAACATTTTGTCAGTGGCTGCTTAGGTTGAGGGGGGAAAATGATTCTGTGCAGACTGTAAATAGAAAAATGAGATGGCAGGTCTGGCCAGGAATTTCTGACACCAGGTTGGGAGAAGAGGGTGAAAGGAGTCATTGCCTGCCATGCAAGTCTCAGTTTTTCTGTCACTGAAGTCAGTGGCAAATTGAAACAACCTTCCAGGGATGGAGCTGTTTAAACTGCCCACTGCCTCTGGCCAAATCTTTCTTAGCATAAAATAACATCCACTGAAGCTTTTATCTACCCATTGGGTGACAAAATACCTGATTAATCAAGTTTTTACTTTGTAAATTACTGTTACTCAGTGGCTGGGGATGCACAGGACAGCAAAGCAGAGGCAAGCGAGAGGGGACATTCTTGAATTCTTGGACATGAGCTTGGGGCCACATTTCTTTATAAAAGATATTTAGTCCTCAGTGGTAAAACATCACCATCTGAGCAACACTACCCTCCCCTCTGCACAGTGACAGAGGAAAGGCACAGCCACAGCGTAACAAAGAGGTGGCTTCGATCACATGGGTGCCCACAAAGTTTAGAGGAAGAAAGATAAAAGTTAAGTTCTTGCTTTTGTTGCTAGAAATTGTCTTTTCTGAGCAGTTCCTCAGTACAACAGTGAAATGAGAGCAGCACACAAGAATTAGGCAGGTGGGTTTGTAGCCTGCTAATGGAAAACCCTTTGGGCTGAACTTGGAGTGCCTGGATGGGCACTAAAAAATAATTCTGCAAGAGAATTTTTCTAATAGAGGATCAAGTGTGTCCTCCCTCTTCAGCAGAGGTGTGAGGACTCCTGGTAAAGTCTCCCAGAAGTGCACCAAGCCTCTCCTCAGAGACCCAGAAAAGGCCCAGCTGGACAGTCCTGATACTTACCCATGAAGGAAAGCACAATGTAATAGTCAAGCAGCAAAGCACCAGCCTTGCATTTCTGCCCCATTTTGTGTGTGCTACGAGACATGCAATGCTGCAAAAATCCAAGAGCCTCCTTAAGTCCAGAGTCTGTTTGGGGTTTTTTGTGATGCTGATGAGGGACAGATAGATTTTCTTTTGCCAGGGAATCGAGTTTCTGCCATCACTGAACCTGTTGTTCCTTTTGTTCAGTTCTCAACAAGGAAACCATTGAGCACTGCTTGGATGTATCTCCTACCTGGCCATGAAGCCAACTGAGTCATACCTGTGCTCTGCACTGCCTGAAGCACTTATAAAATACAGAAAACAATTGTTATTAGAAGAGACCTGTTTCTCTCTCCCTAAAAGATAAATGCACCTCTTTCCCCACCTCTCCAAAAACTTGTGCTTGTGTTATGCCTTCCTATCTGATACAATCAGTTATTAGGCCAAAATATTCCTGACCAGAGTAATTTCTCATATTTTAGAAGTTTATTTTTCTGGTTATTTTTGGGATGTGGCTTTGCAAGTCTGGATGTGTGCAGTGGTCTCTGTTTAGGAAGGGGACTGAGAGGGGAAATGCTGCCAGTCATATATTGGTCTGAAATCAGAAATAAAGTTTGGGCTCCCCCTAAGGAAAATAGATTTCTGTGGTGTTTGGGCTTCTCATCAGGATTTCTGAAATTTGCTTCCAATTCTAAAATGGTTTCTTTATTTTTCCTGTGGAACGATGGCATCCCAAACTCCGGGATGGGGTAATTAGGAGCAGGTATCTGTGTGTGCCTTCTGTGAAGCAGGACCAGACTTGTTCAGCTGCAGGATGTCAGCTCGAGACCGCAAACACTGGAATGACATTTTCCTCTCCCTGGAGCTGGAATTCTGTTGAAATGTGCTTTTGTTTTCCCCTCCTCTGTCTGGAGAAAGTGGGACCTGTGTGCTCTGGAAGCAGCACAAAACCGAGGGGGTTTTTTCGTATCCACTTAAAAGCCCCATCATTTGTTTACAAGTTCTTAAACCTAAAAGAACCATAAACCCTGACTGTACTTAGTGCTATGTTTACTCAGGTTTCTCCCTCCTGGGGGACAATGCAAACAGCCCTGGCAGCTTCACTTCTGTTTACAGTTTCTGATAGTTTTCTCTTTCATGTTTTCACTCCCTCACATAGCCCTACACTGAAATAAGCTACAAACATAGCTGTGTGCTCATTGAAAACAAAATTTGATGGATAACTTGCTCTAAATAACTTCCCACTTGGGCTGAAAACCTATTCTAAAAATTAGATTAAAAAAGAAAAGGTGAGGAATTGCTTGTGTTTTACATGGGGTTTTAAAAAAGCCTTTTTCAGGTAGAAAAAGGAATATTTTACAAAAGAAACTCTTCCCTGGGAGGGTGGGGAGGCCCTGGCACAGGGTGCCCAGAGAAGCTGTGGCTGCCCCTGGATCCCTGGCAGTGCCCAAGGCCAGGCTGGACGGGTCTTGGAGCAGCCTGGGACAGTGGAAGGTGTCCCTGCCCATGGCAGGGGTGGCACTGGATGGGCTTTAAAGTCCTTCCCAACCCAAACAATTCCAGGATTCTGGGTGTAGTCGGAGCCACTCTTGAGCTCTCAATGTTTGCAGGCAGAGCTGGTCAGTGGAGCCTGCAGAGCTCTGCTGGGTGCGTGTGCTCAGCACATGCAGATCCCTAGTCCTCAGCAGCTCCTCGTGAATCCAAAAGGGTGGATGGGCCACGGAACAGCTCCTCTGAGGTCCCAGGAAACAGCCAGAGGTTAGGACAGGACCACATGGAATTGGGCAAAGCATTATCGGCCCCGCATAGCTCGAATACCAAAAACCCAAGTCACCTCCCACTCTCCCCTCAGATGCTGTGAGATGTGTGAGTTTGAACCAGATGTTTTCCTCCTTTTGTTGGGGTGTCACGGGCTGTGTCCTGCACAGGAGCCGGACCAGCACTCGTTTATTCGCCTCCAGGAAAGGGAAGGTAACTGATACAGGAGACGGGCAGCGATTGTATCCATGACAACCGGCAGATATGGCCTCGCTGCCTCGCAGCTCCTTCCCCAGCGCCTTCCCAGGGCACAGCCCGCCTCAGACGGGTCCCTCTGCTCCAGGCACCGCTCGGCTGCACTTCAGTATTCCCGAGAGAAAGGTGCAAAATCCACAAATTAAGCACATTTCCTGAAGCCAACAGTATGATCAATTCTGCAGCAGAATTCCCTAGCTTGAGCTGCGTGTGCTTCACTGAGGGGCTCCCTGGGAGGGGCTTCGGGAGATCCAGGGACGGCGTGGTTTGACAGAAATACCGCGTAGGAGCAGGGTGGGCTTGGCAGACTGAGAGGCTGTGGAGCCAGCAGGCAAAATGCAGTTTATTCTGCCAGAAAAGGGGGTTTAGATATGCTGGACACCTTCAGAAATGCAGCTGAGCTGAGGGAATGTGGTGCTCACCTGTGCGGGAATGTCGGCAGAGGCTGGAGGTGTTTGCTCTGTGGATAAGCCTCAGTCTGCACAATCCCTGTCCAGGGAGCTGCCTGGGCTGTACTTCCCCGAGAGCTCTGCATCCCACTGTGCTGCAGTTCCTGCATTCCGACCACTGCCTGGACCTGCCTTGGAAAACGCTGGCATTTGAGGCAGCTGCAGTCGCACCCAGTGTGGAGGAACAGGAAGAAATCTGTCAGAAAAGCAAAAAGCTCTTAAAGGCAGCCAGTTTTGCTCATTTCTAGTCCCTCCCGCTTTATATCTTCAACATGGTTTGTACCACGCTAAGGAAAGATGTTCCTGGGATCAAAACAAGGTGATCCATCATCTCTTCCCTCCATAGTGGCAAAACAAAGCAGAAGAGGCAAAGAAATGAGATGGTGAATGGAGAGCTGGGGATTAGAAGACAGGACATGGAGTTCAAGTTCTGCCCTGACACTGAAAACCTGACTCAGTTTCCCTGTGAGGACAACAACAAGCTCTGGACCTGATTGGTCAATATTAAAAGCACAAAGAGGGTTGCTGCAAGCTCTAATTAATTGACTGTCTTAGCAGATTAGACGAGTCTGTAAATTGTAGCAGATATTTGGGACTCAGCCTCACGAGGTCTTGTGCCTTTTTTGCATTTCCTTGTGTCTGTAAAAGCAGCATCACACAAAGCAGGCAGGGAATGAGATGCCCATGGATTCAGGAAAAAGAAAGGATGCAGAGAGCCACGGGAGCCCTGGGTTACTGTGTGGTCATGGGGAGAATCCCTTGACCAGCTTTTGGAGCAGTGAGTCAAAATTGGATCTGGTAGTGACACAGATCAGCCTCCATCCGCTTTGGGAGTGCTCTGGGGATGTCCTGGTTTTGGCTGAGATAGAGTTAATTTTCTTCTTAACTGGCTTAACGAATGTTGTCAGCATCTCTGCAAAGGAAAAACGTTACACAGCCAGCCAGCTGCAGAGGCAAAAATATCTACAATTGTATTTGAGGAGGATTTGATGGTTTTAAAACCAAACTAAACCCACAGCATTTTGAATTTTCAGCGAATGCAGCACTGATAAAGGATCCAGCTGATCCCCAGTCTCTGTTTACCACAGCAGCAGCTCTTCCCAGCCTGCAACTGTCTCAGAAAAATGCCAGGCTATATGTTTTAATCACTGTATTTAGCCATGACAGTCACCCAAACAGCAGATTTTGCTTTTTGTACCCTGCTTCCAGGATCAAGGATGCTTTTTATAGCTGTTCTTTGACTGGAAATAAGCCCTGGGGGACACCACTACCTCATTTCTCTTACCCTGACATCCTGCCCTGAACTTAGCGGCAATCTCCTGTGGCACATTTCACCTTCTGTTAATCCAGCTAGGATTCAGCATTATCTGGTGCAGGAATTTAGGGAAGGTCAGTCTGAGAACACCTTCCATCAACAGAGATGGCTTCTCTTGGAGTCCTGGAGCTGGTGATGGAGAGGCCGCAGCATTTCCTCCCAACATCACTGCTGGGTTTCTGTCGTGTCACCACAGCCTTTTTTGGGTGTTATTATAATTCTGAGATACTGTAGAGCTACCTCAGCAAAATCCTCTCCTTTAACAAAAGTAGCTGCAGAGATGCAGAGAATAACCACGCACAAGTCGTGTGGTCTCCCCAATGTCTTTAATTTGCTGTTTTGCTAAAAGGAGTGGACAGGATAATTTGGCAGTTTTATTTAGGTGAAGCTTCATGATTTCTGTCTTTGTCAAGTCCTGGGGCAGCCTGTCTGTCTCTCTGTTGTGAAATACGATGGATTCCCTGCATCCCAACAGACCTGCCAGGGGTGGAAGCAGCAGCATTTCCATCTCCATGCTCTCCAGGTTCCTGCTCAGCACCTGATCCTGTCTCACTTCCGTGGATAACCCTCTGGAAGCACCACCAAGAAGTGTCTCATTCTCCTTCTAAAAAGGAAACAGGGAGCACTGTCCTGCCCTCACCTCCCTTTGCCTTCCCGAAGAGCAGGAGGAAAGGGAGATGGGTCTGGAACACCAGCGAAGGAGGTAAATGGGATCCTGGTATTGACATCACTGCGTTACTGATGCCATGGAGAGCAGGTTGCAGCAGCTGGAGGCTGGAGCCAGGCACGCCGTGTTCCAGGCAATGAGGGGATGCTGGGGATGGCTTTGGAGCTGAATGAATGACTCTCCACAAGATCTGCTTCAACTTGCTCCAACAGCAAGTGCCATGGGTTTAATTGGCTCTAACAGGACCACAGTCAGCAGCAGCCGGGTGGATTTGTGTTCTCTGATGCCTTCACCTGGGGCTCCAGCACTCACGGCACAGATGGGGCTCGGGCACAGGGCTGCGACAGCGATTCCCAGCTCAAACAGCCACCCTGGGAATTTTCTGCACTCCATTCCCCCATGTGCAGAAAAGATGACAGCTCTATCCTAAATCACAAGCAGGTCCTGGTGATGACTCACAGAGCAGCTTCACGTGCTGTGGAGATTAATTGGAATTTTTCAAAGCACTGAGCTCTGTCCCAGTTTGGCTTTTTCAGAGTTTGCTGCCCACTCAGAACAGGTAAAGAGCCCGGGGCTGTAACCTGGGGCACCTGCCCTCAGAATGCTCAGTCCCAGCTCTGTAGGCTGCCACTCAGGCTCGTTAAATAATTCCAGCCACACCTTGATGAAGTCAACCCTTAGCGATGCATCTTTTAAAAAGATTTAGTTTCCTTTTTTTTTTTTTTAACAAGTAGTTTTATAATGAAAAATAAAAACGTGGTGCATTGGGGTTTGGGAAAATGTGAGCAGAAGAAAACTTTTCCTATTTAAGAACCTGACAGATGAGAATAGTCAGGAATTCTGAACACCTGTTTTTAAGGTGGATGTGTTCTTTATCCCCATTTTTTAGGGAATTCCAGGGGCACTGCAGGAGGTGATGAGCAGTGATTCATGGCATATCTCAAATCTGGAATCCGGATTTCCTGGAGCAGTTTCCTGAGTTCAGCAGCGATCTGAGCCATGTCACCAGGTTTGTCCTCACCACCTGTCCTGATGCAGCCGTGCAGGTTGTGCACACAGGGAAACAGCTGGACACTCCCAGAGGAAAAATCTTTCCAAGGCACAGAAGAGCAGGACTCAAGCTGCCTCAGGGGAGGTTTAGGTTGGATATTGGGAAATATTTCTTCACCAAAAGGGTGGTCAGGCATTGAAACACGCTGCCCCAGCTTGAGTCACCATCCCTCGAGGGATTTCAAAGCCGTGTGGATGTGGCACTTGGCGACACGGGTTAGTGGTGGCCTTGGCAGTGCGGGGGGAACCGCTGGACTCGATGCTCTCGGGGGGAGCTTTTCCAACCCGAACGATTCCGCGATTCCACGCGGATCCCGTCCCTTCCCGCAGCCGCCGCACGCCGGGCTGGGTTTGCCGGATGCTCCGGGCGGAGG
>VWZT01010914.1:18242-65106 GCA_013397055.1 Pachycephala philippinensis | reverse complement strand
CGCAGGCAGCGCTCCCAAATCTCCCGGGCGCAGAGGGAAACGGACCCGGCTGAAGGCCCAGAGAATAAATACCTCAGTTTTGGGGGGTTTCTCCCTCACCCTCCCAGCGCCGGCTTCTCGCACAGGCCTGCGCTGCCAACTCCGATCACGCTCCTGTACCACTTTGCTGGACGTCTGCTCTGCCCTCCCACTTGGCTCTTTTCCTCCTCATGAAGACCCCCAAGCCAGATGTGCGGGATGGAGCCCATCCCCTGTGCACCTCTGCGGGCTGGCACCACAGCCATTTCCGAAGGAAGGGACAGCTTGCAGCAGTTGTCACCCACGGCAGAGCAGCCGGCTGAGGCACTGTGCTCTGGCACTCTTTAGTTACACATCTTCTCACCCAAACTGCAGCTAGCAGCTCTCCTGGAGAAACCAGAGGGAAGGTGGGGATCTTGTCGCAGGTGTTTCACAGACCTTGGTGCCTTCCTGTCGTTCTGTCTGGATTCGATGCTGTCACATTCCTTTATCCTACCTGGGGATCTCTCAATGGTTAATTGGTCAAATTTGCTCATTCTATTTAAAATTGCCTCTTCAGAGGTCTGTGCTTTGAGCAGAGGCAGCGCTTCAGCCCCGCTGCAGGGACAGCAGGGACGCATGCTGGCCATTCTGGGTGAGGTTTCCTAATTTTCATCAGCCAGGTATGGCACAGCTTCTCCTGGAGCCCCCTGTGCAGGTGGGGAGGGTCTGCCTGGGCCAAACACCCGGCACGAAGGTGCGGTGGGTGAAGAGCCTCTGCTCTGAAACATCGCTGGAGCCATGAGGATGAGTTTGTGCTCCAAGCTGGGAGAGGAGGGAAGTCCTGCGGCAATTCCCAAATCAAGTCATGTGCCCAGAGCCAGGCCGTAGGTTGCTGCTGGGAGACAGGGCTTTTTATTTGTGGTTTCTCCCTTCCTAACAAGGGAGATGCCTGAAAAGCCAGAAAACGCCACTCGACTCATAATGGGAGGAAACGAATGCCAGTGCCCAGGGCGGTGGATGCCGTGGGCGACACTTCATTTAGTGCCTAACGCCGGGTGTCCCAGGTGCCGGGCGGGCGCTGTGTCAGCGCCACGGGATCGCTTCCGAGCGGAAATGGCCGGGGGGTCCGGGCTGCTCTCAGCCCGAGCCAGCTGCGGGCTCGGGGCAGCGGCACGGACTGCTTTCCTCATTGCATTAGTGACGGCTGTGTTAATTGTAAACTGAAACTGGAGGGAGCCTCTGGCTCTCCCCTTCCCCCGTCTCACCTTGGCCACAGCTCCGGGTCAGGGGCAGGCACCACGTGCAGGTGGGATTTCAGCAGATCAGATTTTTTGTGTCTCAGGATCTCAAGTGGGACTTAGCAATTTACCTCCCTTTGGTTTAAGAGGATAAGAACGCACTCTTGATTACAGCGAGGAAAATAATACAGGTGTTCTTCACCTCTACACCTGGGTCGGATGTTAGAGAGTTCCCTGAGATCCAGCAGCGGAGCAGGAACAGGGCTTGGGAGGAGTTTTGCACTTTGAGGCTAAAATGGCCAAGGGCAGGGGCCCAAGGGGGAAGTTTTCACCACTCCTGGGAGAGGTGGCACCACTGAGAAAGCGAGGAGACTTTTCTGGAACACCAGTTACGTAAATTGCCCTGGGATCGCTGCCATCCAGGTTAGAAACCGGCTTCCTCCGACCTTTGCTTTCTGAGTCATGGAGCAGAGGTGCTGTCACTGCACTGGTGGAGGCATCAGTCCTATTGTTGAGGGATTTGGGGTTTTTCCACTGTGTTCTGGGAGAATTGGCCGTCGGGTGCCCCTTGTCCTGGCCCACCAGAGCTCAGCCATGCCAGGGAGATGCGTGGGAGTGGGTGGCAGTGGGAGCTTGAACTGATCCCTGGCAGAAGCCAAGTCCCTCTGTCCTGGAGGCTGAGCTTTGTAATAATTTCTCCTGCTTTTTTTTTTTCCCCTCACCATTCTCTCTTCTGCTTATATTATTCCAAATATTGCTTATGTAGTAGAAAAAGATGGCTGGGGCAGAGTACAAATGCTGGAGAATGGAGCTGAGTGACACAGAAATCCTTCCCTGTGAGGGTGAGGAGGCCCTGGCACAGGGTGCCCAGAGAAGCTGTGGCTGCCCCTGGATCCCTGTCAGTGTCCAAGGCCGGGTTGGATGGGGCTTGGAGCAACCTGGGACACTGGGAAGCTCATGGCAGGGGGAATGAGATGGGCTTTAAGGTCCCTTCCAGCCCAAACCATCCAGTGATTCTCTGATTCCATGACTTCATCCCCATAGTGATGGATCTGTCATCAGGGTTCCGCTTTGCTTCAAATTCTTGTTTCATTACACAAACCTACAACAATGCAACTGATGTGGGATTACGCCAAACTCCACCACTTCAAGCTAATTATTTTTGCCTGTCTATATGTATCACCCTTTATTGAGCACGAGCTACTCATGAATAACTCTTTTCTCAAGCACGGTAGCTGAGCTATGCAAAAACTATGATCAAGAGACAAGGGAGACAGCTGAGTGGCTGTCATCTCTGATGTGCTTTGTGCAGAGACTCCTCTGTTTGGGCTATGAGAGTTCCTTTGGAGATCTCTATTTTTGTAGAATTATTTCCTTTCTCTGAACTGCAATAGGCAAGATTCATAAATTGTACTTAATGGTAATAATTTAAAAATGCCTTGTTCTTGTGTCAAACTAGCAGGAGCTCTGGGGGGAAGCATTTCTTCCCCTGCTCCCTCCTGCTTGAGTGTTTCATGGCTCATCAGAGTTGGGTGAAAGAGCATCTCTGGGTACCTGGTACTTGTGAGGCGTTTTGGGGCATCTCAAAAGTGACTGCTCAAAACGTAAGGATCCAGGAATAGCAGCAGGCTGCTTTTGCAGGCAGAGCTGTCAATAACCTGGGATAACTGGAGCTGGTGGTGTAACCACAGAGCAGGACTGGGCACTGTCCCCATGGTCCTGCCGGGATGTGCCTCGTCCTGGTTTCACATCAGAGCACACTGGCCTGGTCTGTAAATTGCTCCCTGTGCTGCGGATTATGTGGAATTAAAAGGATTTAAAGCGCAAGATGTCCTAAGATAAATATCTCCCAAGTTCAGCCAGGCTGGCAGTTGCGTAACTGAACACGCTTATTTTTCAGGATACTTTTCTGTGTGCTATTAAGGAAACTCATCCGGCGTGTGCTCAGGAGGGCTTTTGTGTCACCTCTGGGGCAGCTGGGGCGGTCACTCGCCCAGAGGTGCCCTGGCTGCTGGGTGCTGCTCCACGTGCCCATCAGATTAGCTCTGTAATCCCCGTTTCCGCTCACCCCGGAGCAGGGCAGCTGCAAAGCTGCAAGGACGGGCTGCGGGCCCCCGGGGAGGCTCGTGTGGCTGCCTTCTCAGGAGCCCGAGCCCTGCTCTGACACAGCCTGGATGAGCTCCTCACTGCCCCGGGCACCCCAGGGAGGAGCTGTGCCTCCCTCCTGCAGCAGGTGTTGCCTGGTTGCTGCCCGCGGGAGATCCTGGGAGTTCTCTCGGAGCAGGACATTTGGGAGGCTCCTTTGCAGCCCCAGTGTGCTGTGAGAGGGCACCTGCTCCCCGCTGTGTGTGGGGTGCAGGGGCAGGGCAGAAATAAAGCGTTTTAAAGAGGCAAATGTCAAACCAGGAAACACACAAACTGTTTCAGCTCTACTCATGACGTGCTGAATGGCCGTATTTTATCTCGGGAGGTGATGAGTCTGGAGCTGTGTGTTTCCATCTGGAACATTTACAAATGGCCCTCCAATTCCATATGAGGGAATAAGGACTGGTTTTGCTCTGGGGTAGAAGGAGAACACTTGGCTCTAAACACTGCTATTCTCTGCTCCCACATCTGATTTATGTCAGCCTGAGAAAGCAACCATTTCCTCAGGAGCTTCATCCCTCTAAGACCAGGGACCTGCGTGCTCAGGAAGCCTCCCTGGCATGGACACTGTTCTCTTTCTTTCCCCTCCCTTCCATCCAGGTAGGATGGGTTTCTGTCAGCAGCAGAAGGACAAGTTTGCCTCGGAGTAGGGAGCTGATGAAACTCAGCCCTCGAAAGTCTGGTGGCTCTGGAGGTATCACCTGGTGTCTCCCAGCTCACCCTTGAAGCTGAGGGGTTGGACACCCCCTGCATCAACTCACCCCTCTCCTGGCACGTCCTTTGTGGATCTGTTCTCCAGACCATGAGCCAGGCACTGCTTCCCTCTGTCCTAAACAGAAATTCTGCTTCTTAAAACCAGCCCTCCCCGAGCTGTGGTTTGGATTAGCAGCCAGTTACGAGTTGTGGATGGGTGACAGCTGAGCCAGTAAACATCAGCCTGTTTCCAAGTCTGGTTATCTCGAGCGCCGTGTCTCCCCCTGCGTTGTGGGGGCTGCTCATAAACACAAATTCTTACTTCACTGCTCAGCTATTCTCCGTGCTAATGGCACCGAGAGCTCCGTGTAAACACCAGGGCAACATTCCTCTGGGAGAACTTGGCCTGCGTGGTGCTGCTGTGGCTTTTTTTCAGTCGTTGGCTGAAACTGCTTTGAAACTTAACTTTAAGTTGGGACCAAGGTGAGTTGTGGAGGAGCTCAGAGCGGGTCCATAGAAATGTAAATATTGCAGTGTAGTGGAGTCCTGAGGAAGAAGTCAGGTTGATCACATCAGTGGACCCTTGCTACTCCAGGGAAGGAATTGGCTTTGTTTCTGTCAGTTCCTGAAAGGCTCTAGAACCCAGTCATTCCACTGAGGATCTGAGGCTCGAATCCATTGGCATTGCAACTCTTCACTTGGCCCCTAACATCCGAAAAGAAGGGAATAAACTGCCCTTGTTCTTTCAGAGGAGGAGAGGAATGCCATGATTTTTTGGAGCCTGGGACTACAGTGCAAACAGATGTCAAAGCAAAGTCTTCTTGCCCTTGTTTTTCTCCACAGTCTGCAGAAAACCTCCACTATGTGCTTATCCTGCTCTGAGTATCTGTGTCTCAATGAAATCCCACCCACTTTTGCTCCCCCGGCTTCCCCGGGCGGTGCCGGTGCCGTGCTGAACCTGATCCCTGCTCGGTTCAGCGCCCGGGGTGACCGCCCGGTGCCGCTCCGGGTGGTTCAGGTCACCCGCTGTGACTTTGTGCCGAGCTGGACCTGGAGCCAGGCGGGCGGGGCAGATTTCCTGCAGCTATCAGCTGGGATTGGGTAATAAATAACCGATAAAGGCTCCGATTAAAGCCGATGTCACGGCACAGTGGTTGTTCACTGCGCTCTGGCGCTGCTCTTCCGGCTGCGCTCCTGCCTGCTGCTGCCGGCAACCCCAGAGCAGCGGGCACAGAGGGGCGCAGGCGGAGTGGGATGGAGCAGAGGGCACAGAGGGGTGCAGGAGGAGTGGGATGGAGCAGAGGGCACAGAGGGGTGCAGGCGGAGTGGGATGGAGCAGAGGGCACAGAGGGGTGCAGGAGGAGTGGGATGGAGCAGTGTCTGCAGCACGTGGTGCCCGGGGGGAATCTGCACCCACCGCCCCAGGGGTCCTCACTGGCGCTGTTTGCCCCACAAGCAATATTTGGTGGATAAGGAGCCCCAGTTTCATTGGGGGAAGTGCGGAGAGACTCTCTGGGCAGGAGACTTTCTTTTAAACAAGTTAAAAGACAAGAGTCTGGTGTATGGGGAATGTTCAAGCATCTTGTACCATGTCCAAAGTGCCACCCTGCCCCATTTGTCCCACGTGAGGGGCTCCCAAAGCCACCAGCCTTTGTGAGGGACATGAGGAACCATCCCATGCCTGGCATGTGCTAACAGCAGGTTCTCTTCCTTTGCAGAACGGGCAGGCAGCTCCAGAAGAAGGTGGGAATCCTCCATCCAAGGTAAAAATGCCCCGGGGTTAGGTCTGCAAGTCGTCCCTGCGAGCGTGGGGGGTGTGAGCTGACTCGGGGACGGTTATTTTTAAACCCTGTAAAGCTGCTGCTGTGTAAATCTGCCGGAGTGCACGTGGGAGTGCAAGGGACTGCAGATGGGGAAGAGGAAAGATAAACCCCTGTCTTCCTGTCCCTTTGGTCATCCAAACATGCCTGGAAGGTTTTCCAGAGGGCCACCTCGGTCCAGCACACAGGAGCTGGACTGGAGGCCGTAGCCGAGGGTGAGAAGTGAGAACCCCTGGGGTGTTTCGGTGCTGTGTTTATGCCTTTCTCTGTGGTGTGGTCTTGCCAGATGGGATGAGAAGTACAAGACTATTTGATGGTTTTGGCACAGCTGCCCTTGCTGAGCATCTGGTATCTGTTTATTCTCTTGCCTTGGTGGGGCTGGGAGAAGCTCCACTTCTGCCAAGTTGCCCTCTGCATCCCCATTAGCATCAGCTGGGAATGACAGAAAGAACTGAGCTGCTGTCTCCCATGTTCTGGGCAGGGATCTTACCCTGCTGGTCCTTCTTGAGACACCTAAAGCTCATCCTGCTCCACACATGAGCAGCATGGTGTTGAAGGACTTGATTTGTCAGCTGTGAGCCCTCCCCAGGTACAGGACAGCATGATGCTGTCACCATGGGTATTTCCTGCTTGTGCCCATTCCTCTGTCCTGCACTCACTGCAGAGCAGAAGAGCCATATCAGTACCGTGAAATCATAATCCCTTCAGGATTTCCTTTTCTGATCCATCCGTGCTCTGACCGTGGAGAATGACACGACACGTTGGATTTGCCCTGGGCAACCTTCCCGAGCGGGTTGTCAAGAGCTCGCTGTGCTCTGTACCCTCAGCGAGGGCCCTGTGGCAGCTTCTCTCTCTGAATCATCGGCCATGCTAAAGGCTCTGGGGGCTTGTTGGGTTGTTTTTCCAGCTGGTTATGTTGTATTTTTAGTAAAAGACATTTAAACCTAAAACCCAGTTGTCTACATTTCAGCCAGTTTTTTTCCCTGGAACATTTGTGGACTTCTAGCAGTGCCAGTGCATCTTCCTACCTGTTCTGCCTCTTCCCACTCTGGGGCTGGCCTGGCACTTCTCCGGTGGCCTGCAAAGAAATCTGGCGTGGGTCAGATGAATTCAGGTCAATGAAACTTGCACTTCCCTCCCCTGAGAACAGTGGGTTTACAGCTCTTCACTGTGCCTGCATCTCTGGCATGGGGAAGAAAGGAATCTGCGTCTTCTGGTTGGATTCCAGCTGGGTTTCTAAGGCTTGAGACTTTGCCTCTTTCATCTTCAAACACTTGGCTGAACTGCCCTTCCCTAAATGCTGCTGATGGATGTTGCTTTAAAAATCATTTAGGATTTTTTTCTCTTTGAAAGACATCACTGAGACAAACCCAGCTGATTCCATCTGTAGGTGCCATCCCACAGAAAGATCATGAGACAGAGGCCAAAAAGCACTTGAGGTTCCCTTTGCTGCTCTGTGGGACATGGACGTGCAGTCCAAGCTGGAGCAGAGCAGTGGGCAAGTTCTCCAACATCCCACAGCAGGGAAGACACAAGAGCCCTGTGCTGCTGCAGGTGTCCTGCTTTCCACTTTTCTGAGGCCCTGTGGCCAAAATGCCTGTGAGCAGTGTCTGGCAATCCCATTTTGGGTAACTTTTGAGCACCCAAAGCTCTGCTGCACGCTCCTGAAATAACCTCGGTCGCGTTTTCCAAGTTTGTACAAGGTATGTTTGCTACCAGCACAAATGAAATCCCTCCTGTAAACACATACCTTCAACTTGAGGGCAAACTCTGCCCTGAGATGCTGCAGATGGGGGAACAGGCAGCACCCAGAATATCTGTGTGTTTCAGTTCTTTTTGTGGTTAGACGTCAGCAGCAGCTCCTGGCTCTGGCTCTACCTCCAGCAGGAGAAGTGAGTGGCCGTCACCATTCGAGGTGACTATTCTCACATTGAAGGTTGCTCAGGCTCCCTCCCACACCCTTCTGTGCTGTGTGTGGAGAGCTGCAAGGGGAAGAGGCACCTTTATTCCAGGTTTGTCCTATCCTTTTGCAGCTCATTCTGTGATCTCTGCTAAAAATAACCTGAAGCGGCGACAGCGGCGATTGCTCAACGCCCACGCGGCAGCCCTGTCCCTCCCGCCCCTGTCAGCAGGATGCTGCCAAAGCACAGCCCTGATGTGCCTGGGCCACAACCAAAGACTCTCTGCAAAGGAGGAAATCCAAGAGTTCCTCAAAAGAGTCAGGAAGATCACAGCTGGTGCTGTGAGATTGATGGAGTGTGATGCCTCCGTCGTCATCTCACCTGGAATACGAGGAACTGGTCACTGCAGAGGTAGCAAGGGGGCATTTTGGGCCAGCCTGGCCCTGTTCTGGTACTTTCTTGCTGCTTTTGTAGCTGCATCTCAGCTTCCTACCAAGGACAGCTGGTGCATTTCACAACCTCCTGTATTTTCCTCTTTCAGAACAGTTGTGGTACACAAGTCCCTGCAGGCCCTGTTTCTCAGTGTGTTTACCTTGGGAATGTCTGCAAGATCCTGGTTAGGGCTGGGGAAGAGTTAATGTTCACGGTGGATGGTATGAGGCTGTGTTTTGAATTTGAACTTAAATCAGGGTTAATCATGGCAACATCCCTAAAACCAGGTTGCTGAACCAATGCAGGATGGGTACAAGGATGGATTTTTTTTTCTCATCCTCTTTGGTGGTGGTGGTTGAAAGCTGCTCTGGGTACAGAACCTCATTCTCTCCTGTGTTCTCCAAATTTTAATTGCCAGGTCGGGTGAAATTGGTCCTTGTTCAGCTGGGGAACGGCAACTGAATTCAGTGGAAAAACGGAACCTCTCATAATTGGGGTTTTTCAGCCTGCTCTGCAGCCAGCTTGGCTGAGGGGTGAGCCTGTGCTCCCTGAAGGTGCCAAGCATGAGGAATTCTACATGGAAGTACAACACCCAATTAGTGAAATCACTTCATCATGAAAAGCAGAGGAGTGCAATTGCAGTGCTGAGTGTGCCCACACTCTCTCTGGGGAACGCTGGTGCGGGCTGGGGGTGCTGATCAGCTTGTTCTGGGGTGATAATCACAGAGCACAGCGAGAACTGGGGAAGGGAAGAACTGAACTCTTCCAGCTCTGCACCATAAAAGGGACCTTTGAGACTGGAGCGAGGGCTGTGCTCTGCCACAGACACCAGGCAGGAGGTGCCCCAGGCCGAGCCTGGCTGTGGCAATGCAGGAGAGGGAGAGATTTGGCTTTTCCCCAGATCTGTGTAGCTCCTGTTGGTTTATCCCGACCAGGTAAAGCTTGCAGAAAGGTCCTTCCCTGCAGTGTCTTACAAGGGCATGAAGGAATCCTGGGCGTGGACACCTCTGGCCAGTGAAATAGCTGCACCACCAGCATTAACACCAGTGAGGGTTGTTGTGGGTGAAACACCCACCATAACACTCTACAGACAACCAGCTACAGCTGCAGTCACAGCTCTGAGCTGGAATTCTTTGGGGTGAGTTGGAGGAAGCAGGTTTGTGGCCATCTACCTGTGATCTCTCTGTGCCAGTTCCCTCTGTGGTTCAAGAGTTGTCCTGGTCAGTGCTGGACACCACTAATCACAGCCTCTTAACGTGAAGGGTTTCAAAACAAACAAGTGAGTGCTCTGCTGTGTGCGTGTTTGCACAGCTGCTGCTGGTTCCTCCAGGAGCTGGAAAGCTGTGGAGCTGTGGGAAGAGGCAGGTACCTCAGCAAATCCCTTCTCAGCCCACTGCCCCTCTCCTGTGGCTCCCAGCCAGGAGTGCTCTGGCCAGACTGGCCCCCATGGCTGGGCAGGACGTGGTGGGAGCAGAACATCTCCAGTGTGGTGGGTGCTGCCTGGAAATCTCCCTGACGCTGCAGGGACTGGGCAGCAGCTGTGGCCACTCTCTTAACAGTTGGCTTTTCCAGCCTGTCACTGGTAAAGCTCTGAGTTCAAACTGGCTGCTCTGTCTCGTCAGCTGAAGGAATCGAGTGGGTTTGTTGCTCCAGCAGTGCCTGACAGCTGCCTGGCCTGTTCCTGGCAGAGCCTTTGCTCTCTGTCCTTGGCAGGGCTGGGCTATGGCGAACAGCAGCGTCTGAGCTCTTAAAAAACACAAATAAGTGCCTGTTTGAGGAGCAGAGTCTCTGATGAGCTGCAGACTCTAATGAATAATTGAAGAGGGGTCAGTTTACAGGGCTTGCACACGAGGAATGCGGCAGAGTCTGCTCCAGCAGCCCTCCCACATGGTCCCCGACCCATCCAAACCACTCCGGTTTCTTCTCTGCCATTTCCATCCCCCTGGTGAGTTCGTAGAAGCTGTCTCATGTTCTGTCTCCAGAAAGCCTCTTTCGTTGAAGGAAAAAACCCTGAAAATCCTTTACTGTGTGTTGTACTTGGAGGGGACCTCATCACAGACAGCGGTGAGGGCTGGCACTGGAGAGGACCCCAAAGAACTCATTCACATTTGATTTTTGAAGAGGTCAGAGTGGGTTTGGGTCACTGGGTCATCCACCCCAGAAACTGGGAGTTTGGAGTGCCCTTGGCTGGGTTTGCTGCGGGTCACTGGCCCCCTGGCTGGCCAAGATGCTGATTGGGATTCTCCCTCCACACACAGGCAAATCTGCCTGAAGCTCCTGCAGCTTCACCAGTCTCGGCTTTATTTGGAAGTGAAGCCTGGATTGGACATGAGCAGTAAATTCCTTCCATAGCTCCAGGTGAAGCTGCAAAAAGCTTCTTTTCCCTCTGGTTGCACTGTGCTGCCTGCCAGGGCTGCCACGGGGCTGGGACCATCCAGGGAGGGTAGTCCCAGCTATCTAAGAATTCCTGCCTTGCCTGGAGCTCTTTCCCTTCTCCCTTAGGAAAACCCCTCGCTGTGTGCCTGGGGCAGCCTCCAAGCAGTGGGAGCTGAGGTATTGCAACAGCTCCTGCTGATCTCATTGCAGCTCTGAGGCAGGAAGGGTTTCCTAACTGCAGCGTGAAATCCAGGTCCTTCCCTTGCCAGTCCTGGAGTGCACAGCTGGGAAACGTCACCCCTTTGGACACGGAGAAGGAGGGCGTTTATCCCTATTTGTACTCGAAGCCTCGGTCTGGGCAGAGCTGCTCTGGGAATACCGAGAGGCTGAGGACACTCTGTGCTCCTGAGACGTGGCTGAATCGATCCCCTCGCTGTCAGAGAGGTGGATTTTACTGGACAGCCCGACTGGCCTGGATACGGATTGGGAATGTGCCGTGACTGGTGTCAGAGGGGGAGGTGATGGCTCTGCACCAGCACTGGGGTCAGTGGTCATCTTTGGGGGTCCAGGAGGGAACCCCTGGGGTCTCCACAGGGACAGAGTGAGGAGAAAAATATTTCTTAAAATAGCATCTGAGGGGAACAGGACAAAACACGGTATTCCCAGTGCCGAGGGTGGATGTAATCCCCGTGGTGTGATGTTATGGTCCTGTCCCTGGCACACGGAGCAGCTGAGCCATGGAGGGGGTGGCTGCTGGCTGCATCCATGGTTTTTATAAACATTAAATGATAAAATAGAGCTTTGCTCCAGCAGACACTCATCCTGTGTGTCTCACCGGGGTGTTGGTAACGCACAGCTCGGGGTGTGTTTTGGACAGGGGGTGTTTTTGCTTTTTAATCCTGCTGCAGTTCACAGCCACCCCCAAAATGTGACGATCCCTTTTCTCTCAGCATGTCCCACAGGTGTGACCTTCCCAAAGGGTGGGACGGAGCCGGGTTCTCCCAGCCTGCACAGACCAACCCCGGCAGGTACCAAGCAAAGGTTTTTCCAGGTCCTGAGACCACTTTTTGTGTGCCTTGCAAGAGGAGAGCCACTGGCAGCCTGTGTGCTGTGGGAGGAGTGTGGAATTCCGGTGTTCCTGCGATACAGAATAGTTTCCACATCCCACGATAACTCCAAGGGCAGCAAACAAGTCTTTGTGAAACCAGTGTTGTATTTTATAACTCAGCTAGAAAGAGTTTTTACCTTTTCTGTTGAATGTAGCAGAACAGCCCTGTGCCGTGGTGGAAGGTGGTGCTTTACTGCTAGTTCCTCAGAGTGACATTTGGAACAGCCTGGGATGGAGTCTCCTGGTTTTACACCATCAAAGCACAAGCTGGTTGGAATTTGCTGGGATTTCCTCCTGGCTGGGAGGTGTGTGTAGGGCTGCAGGAAGGGGAGGCTGTATCCTTTGCTCTTTCGCACTGATTTGCTCTGCAGAAGCTGCAGAACTGAGTAATTCCTTACCTCCTGCCTGTTAAAGGTGTTTCCCTCTCCACTGTCTCGTTTCATTGGGTGCAAAGTCCTGCTGGCTCCCCGTGCTCCTCTCACAGCTCTGGGACCGCAGCAGCACCGGAGCCATCAGGAAGTCTCCGTGGGGTTTGGGAACATCTTTTGCCCGAGCTTGTATGTTTAGCCCAAACAGCTCATTGTCAGCTGATCCTGGCCGGTTGCAGCTTGTGGTGCCTGGAAAGGGTGGAGAAATTATATTAATTTATTTATTTTTTTAAGAAACTTTCGGGATCTGCTGCCAGCATAGCCCTGGATAGAGCCAGGAGCGGGAGGAGCCTGGGGAGTGCGAGGGGGTGCCTATTTTGGAGTCTCTCTGCTCTCTCCATCCCAAAACCAGCCTAAGGCCTCGGACATAAAGCAGATATTTTGGTTTCCCTGCGAAACGAGTTGGTTAAAAACTGAGCAGATCAAAAAGGATGTTGTGAAGCACAAGGACAGGGGCTCAGCTGTGTGAGCCACCAACTGCCTTCTCCCTCCCTCAGCCTCAGGCTTTGCTTGAGAAAACCCCTCATCCCGTAATAATTTCCAAGATCCCTCTGTTTCAGGGGTGCTGAATCTTCCCAGAGGGGTGTTTATGACGTGGGTGTTTATGCAATGGGCTTTGGGCTCCCCCCGTCCCGTTTCAAATGAGAAACACATTTTGGACGTGTAAGATGCTCCGAGTGCCACCTGCTGGAATGTGCTCGAGGGGTGCCAGGGTGACACTGCCTGTCCCGTGGCAGTGTTCTCTTGTTAGGGGTTTGCCTTGTAACCCCCGTTGTGGGTAGCCAGGATCACTGGAGGAGCAACAATGACCTTTCTAGAAGCCACCAGGTTAATTTTATACAGTTTGGCTGCCTCTGTGAGAGGGGAGGAATTGCCCCCAGGAGGATGGCAGAGCGCTTCCAGGAGTCAGGCTTTTGTTTAAGCTGTGTGTGGGGAGGCTCCTGATGTTTTCCACGCCAGGATGGAGCTGGGCATTCTCTTCTCCAGCTGCCTTGGCTGTGTAAGGGTTTGGGCATGAGGGCTTTGATGATTTGAGGATTTCTGGACACCATGTTGCCCCTCGCTGGGCAGAGGCCTGACTGTGTCCCCCGGGTTTCTCCTCCCTCTCCCATTTTTGGTTGGTTTTGTTTTTCAGGAGACCGCTGACAGTCCTTGGAGATGGTGTGGGGTGAAATGTGCAGCCCTGTTCCCTCTCAGTAATCCCTTCCTGCAAACCTCCTGCCAGGAATCCGCCCCTGTCCTTATCCACTCCCTGGGAAGTTCCAGTTCCCGAGGTCCCTGGTGCTCCCGGGCTGTGTTTGTAGCAGTGACTTTGTCCAGGACTTCCACCTTCAAAGCCACCCCGCGGTGTCCCTTCCTCCTCGGGCCCCAGTGTCCCCGAGGCTTTTGTCTGTCAGCAAAAGCCCTTGTTCAGTGTCAGTTAAAGGGCCAAGGAAGCCTCTCTCTCCCTGCAGATCCTCTTGGATTGCTCCAAGAATCTCCCTCTGCTGTCAAGAGAGTTGGTGGCCCCAAGGATTTACATTATCCTGTTTCTGCCTTCTGCAAAAGCTGTTGCTGATTCTCTGATGTCTCACAGGGGAAAGGGCTCACCTCTTCCCTCTGTCTGCTTCTATAAAACCCCCAGGACTGAATTCTGCAGCTTTTCCTGTTCTGAGTGTGGCTGGAAGTGGCTGAGGAGCTCAAGTGAGAGGTCTCATGTCTTTTCTCCCAGGCTTTTTCCAGCTGTGGCCATGTATGCACTGAGCAGAAGTAACTCTTATAAAATACAATAAACTGGTGGCCAGACCCTGCTCTGAGCACGCAGCCCTGCAGGGATCCTGGATCATGATGTTTGGGATGATGCTGGAGCGGGCAAAGCAGAGCCCACAAGGTTTCATGCCTGGGAGGGAGGGCAGCTGGATGGCCCAGGGTGCGTGGATTGGGAGCAAACCTGTTGGAACTTGTGCAGGAGAGCAGGACGGAGCTTCCTCTTGGGCAGGGAGGAGTTTTACTCTGCTTGAGGTTTCAAATTTTTTTTTTCTATAATTATTTTTGGCAATTGAATGAAATTGGTGTGATCTCACAAAATGTTCTGCTTGGCTGGACTTGTTTTCAGCTGACCTGGCTGTGGCTGTCCCCGCCCCGGGGTGGTGCTGACGTGGTGACAGCTCTGTGCGAGCAGCTCAGGTACCTGGTGGCACTCTCAGCTCCCAGGAGGTCCCACAGCAGCTCCAGCCCTCCAGAGGTGTCACTCCAAGGGCATTTTTCCTGTGGGGGCAGTTGGCATCAGGCATCACTTCCCTGGAAGTTGGGGGGCGGCAAAAAGTGAGTTTTAACCTGCTCTGACCATGTCCCCATGTCCCTGCTGGGGGCTGCACTTCCTCCCGGGTCAGGATGCCTCACCCAAAGCCCTGCTTCCTTCTCCCTGTGCCATAACCTGAACACATCCAGCCTGTGCTCCCTTCAGGCACAGGTACCCCAAGCTGAACCCTTCCCCTCCCCAACCTGTGTCTGCTCAGTGTCCCACAGGATTTCTCAGGCTGGGGGCTCCCAGGAGCACTGAAGAGGACCTACCACAGAAGTGCAGTCAAAAGTACGAGGTTCTGGCCAATTCTTTCGTTGCAAATGAGGCCGAGGGCCAGCCGTGCCCAAAAAAGGCCTTTGCAGGAGGGCAGGCAGTGACTGGGGAGGTTTCTTTGCTTTGTTTGTTCCCCTTTTTGAGAACCACACTTGAAAAAAAGTTCCAGGCAGAGCAGCCTTTGCTCTCCACAAACTTCAGCCTGGCTTCCTCTGCAGAGCTGCAGCACCTCGTGTTTCCCACTGATTCCAGGCTCCCTCCAGAGCAGGAGCTGCTGCTCCACGGGGAGGTTGTTGCTCCAGAGTAGGTCACGTAAAATAACTTCATGCAAAAGTTCAGGAGTGTGAAGCTCCCACATTCCTTCCCGAGGCTGGCACTTAGGGAAGGAGGGGTCTGAGGTCCAGGGAAAATGGGGAGCCACATGTGCACTCCCAGTTCCCTCAGACCAGCTGCTTTCAGCCAGGGGTTTTACCACCCTCATTGTAAAAGACTTCTTCCCTATATCTAATCTAAATCTCCCCTCTTTTAGCATAAAACCATCACTCCTTGTCGTATCACAGCAGGCCCTGCTAAAAACTCTGTCCCGAGCTCTCCTGGAGCCCCTTTAGGCCCTGCAAGGGGCTCTGAGGTCTCCCTGGAGCCTTCTCTTCTCTGGATGAACACCCCCAGCTCTCCCAGCCTGGCTCCAGAGCAGAGGGGCTCCAGTCCCTGGAACATCTTCATGGCCTCTTCCAGCAGGTCCATGTTGCTCCTGTGCTGATCCTGAAGCTGCTGCTGCCTCCTGGCCCTTTCCCTGGAGAGCAGCAATTCCACTGATCCCTGCTGGATCAGCATTTGTGCTGCTCAGAGCAGGGGCAGAGAAATTTTGAGGAACAAAACTATTGAGACTCTCAGTTGCTTTTTGCTGCCTCGTGCAGTGCCTAAAATTGCTCTTTCTATGCCTGTTTTCTTGTGTGTGACACGGGGACTGAACTGATCCTCCCGAAAAGCCAGCCGAGATTTGCTGATGGCTCTTTCCATGCATAAGCACCCGTAAAGCCACCCAGTGTTCTCGTTTGGCTGCGGCATTGTGCAGCCATGGCCACACAAAGCCATTTCCCCATACGAAACCGCCGTTTCCTTTCAGCAAAACTCCCAAAATACATCCCAGTGACACAACCACGGCACCGGGGCTCTCGCGCTGCTCCGGGCGCTGCTCCGGGCTCCGAGCTCAGGAACCAGCTGGGAAGGGATGGGAGAGTAACAGCCCAAAGCTTTGGAGATGCTGAGGCTCCTCTTCCGCAGCAAGCCAAGGATCCAGGAGGCAAGTGTCTGATAAAATACCTGCTCTGCCTGCTCTTCTGCAGGACACGAGAAATCAGGGAATTCCTGATCCTAGAGAGCCAGACCTTATCCAAGTTTAATTAAGCACTCTTTTGGAAAAGGCATTTTGGAGGGTACGACTGCGCTCTAAGAAGTCTCTTTCCTAGGTGCTGCCAGATTTTGGGAGTGTTTTGGGACCAGAGCATGTGTTGAAGCAACAGAAATTAAAACAGCTTCTGGTTAGTTGTTGATGAATAGGAAGCGAAATGCCAAGAGCAGAATCTGTTTCGAGCTTTTGCAGGGTGGTTTTTTTTTCTTGCATTTAGATGTGACGGTCTCAACCGGCAAAGTGACAAAACGCGAGCAAAAACAAACCTGTCTCTTGGCTTCTGGCTTGTAAAATCCTCCCTCAAAAAAAAGGGGAAAGTAGAAAACAGGGCTTGTATTTTGAACTTGGGAAAACCCCGTTCGTCTGTCCCCAGCCCCTGCTCTGGGGTGACTCAGCCGCCCGTGCCCTGCGAAGGCGGCGCGGGGAGGTTCAGAACTTGTCTCCTCCTCTGACTGGAGCGACCTCCTGGGCTTCTATTTTCCAGGAGAAGCCAATATCATTTCCCAGCGGTACAGGAATCCATGGAAATGCCTCTCCAGAGGCTGTGGGTGATGGCAGGTGCTGGGAGCTCCCAGGAGCAGGGAGTGCTGGACCTGCAGAGATCTGTGCTCGTGGGAATCCAGTCCTTCCACCCCATCCCAGGCAGGGGCTGGTGCCGGGGCTGAAGGAGCCAGGATGGAGCTGCTTTCCCGGTGGGTGGGAGGGATTCCTGGGATGGGTCTGCTGAGGGTGCTGTGATCGCTTTTTGCTCAGGAAGGGGTTCAGCTGTGGCTTTGGCAGATTTGTCACCCTGCTGCTCCTGGGGCAGCGGGACAGTCACCCTCTCCCAACCCCAAAGGGATCCCGGCTGCTCCCCTGCAAGGGCACAGCAGTGCAGATGAGGAAGGGGAAGAGGGGACTGCAGGGGCCCCTCCGATCTGATTCAGTCCTTCTGGAGTTGAAAATCAGTTAATTCTTAGCTCTAATCTCATCGTTCTCATGCAGCTCCTCCGTCCCCTCAGGGCTTGCTTTTCCTTCTCTTCCCCCTCTCCGTAGCTCCTGTCCCACCTCCAGGTCTCCCTGTGCCCACCCAGCGCTGTGGGCTCCATCCTGCTGGGACACTGCCTCAACAGACACAAGAGAAGCCACAGCTCAGCCTCCCTTCCCTCCCTTCAGTCATGTTTTATCTCATCCACAGCCAAAGACTTGTCCCTCTCAGAGGAAATGTTTCAAATCTGATTGGAGTTTTTGGGGGGATGATTTTTCTATTCAAACTTGGCTCGTTATCTAAAATCCAGAGGAAGGAGTACCTAGATGTGGTGGCAAATTTGTGTGTGTTCATAAGATACACCAGGCTTGGGGACTGACCTTGTGAAAACTTACACTTAAGTGTGAGTTTCAGAGGGAGAAGGAGCCATTTCTTAGCTGAGAAACTGCTCTTTTCTGAGCTCCCCTTAAATGCTTCTGCATCTGGGGTTCACAGACTCACATCTGGCCCCAGAGGCAGCATAAACTTGACATTTCTGCTGCTGCTGGGGACGTGTCAGAGCAGCTGGGCTGGCTCTGCCCTCGAGGTCTGTGGGGAGCTTTGCTCTTTGAGTTTGTTCCTCCTGGTTGCTTTAGAAAGGCTGAGTGCCCTGGGGGGGAGATGCCCAATCTTTGTCATGGGGGTGCCATACTCCCCTGCAGACCAGAACAGAGGCTTTTGGAGTTTGTGCAGGTGTAACTGAGAGTAAAAGCTGGTCTAGACATTAATAAACCTGCCAGAAATTAATTATCTTTCCTTAGTGCTCTGATTCTTGGGGAACACATGTAACCAAGTGCTGGCACCGTGTCCTTCCCCACCACTGGTCAGAGTTTATCAAATCCAATCAATATAAATTTGTTTACTGGGACCTGGCTCCTGTTGATCTCCTGGAACCACCACATGGCTGAGAATCACATCCGGAGGAGCGATGGCTGGTGGGACACCCCCAGTGGCTGTGAACAGCTCACCTGGTCTGGCTGAACAAGTTCTTTAGGAAAACTTTAGCAGAGAATCACAGCCCCTCTGTGCTGACGCTTGTTTGTTGTCCCACAGGCAAAATCCGACATCACTTGGGTAGAGAAAGACCTTGTGGACTCGGCAGATAAGGTAGGAGAGCTGCAGTGGGCACCTCAAGGAGACTCATCCATTTCATTTGCATTTTGTCCCACACGCGAGGGCGTGAGCAGAGCTTGCAGGGACCTCTCTGAAAACCAAACCCTTTCCTGCCTCCCGCCCCTCTCAGCTCTGTGGGACTGCTGCTGCAGAGAGCAGCTATTGCTCACTTGCTCACATGACATCCTGGACTTGATTTCATCCTCCTCCTCCTTCCTCCCCACACCAACCCCCTTTCCGTGCTGTCATTTGTGTCTCCTGTGGCTTTCTGATCTTGTCAGCGAGCCAGGGCAGGCACTTTTGGTTGCGTGGACGTACAGGGGAGATTTTATTGCCTTTCTGAGTTTCCTCTCCCACGCTGGTATCACAACATGAAAAATTCTCTGGGTTGGGACGAGATTTATCAGCTCCTGCCGGGCCCACACGCAGGGACGTCGCTGCTCCCCCACACTGAGAATGTGGAGCCGCTGTGGGATGGGTGCTTATCTTGGGCAGCACATGGTGGACGGGGTTTCTCCTTCCCTAGGCTGTGTCAGAGCGCAGGAGGTGTCAGTGTGAGCCAGGCTCCTGCTGTGCTCGGCAGCTGCAGGTGTTTTTCCAGGCTCTGCTGCCTGCCCCCAGCCCTGGGAGCTCACGGCACCGAGGTGGGGCTGGGCCCAGCTGCCTCACTGGTGTTCAGTCATTTGTTTCTTTCGTTATCAGTTCTCAAAGAGCACGTGGTGGGGGCAGAGGGGGCAAGACAGTCATAATTTGTCTCTCTGGTTCTATCCTCTGCACTCTCGAGAGAAATTCAGAGATCAGCGCTGACACAGGGCTATTTCCTTTGGTGTGGGTGTCTTTTGACTCATTTCAAGGGGTTTCTTTCTTACCTGCACCCTCTGGGGTCTTGCTGCAGGAAACATCTGTCTGTCCTGAGGGGAAGATCAAAGGGGAACAGGCTTGGAGAGGAAGGAGGCAAAACAAGCCCTCTAAATACCTCTGCTCTGTCCTGCCAATAATCTGAGCCATGGTGGGTTCAGAACCCAGAAATGCCCTTAAAAACACCTCACGTGGACCTTCCAGGGTGGCTCTCAGATAAATAACTCCGGAGTCCACAGCAAGGACTCCTGTGCAGCATAAGGCAAGTGAAGGACTGAACGCAAATCCAAACATTCCTAGAGGAACCCCACTGTGGGTGACCCCTCATCCCTGTGCCAGTGGTACAGCAGAGATGTGCAGCTCTCCAAGGTGTCGTGCAGCTCTCCAAGGTGTCGTCACACTTCTGGATGGGTTCTCGTGAGTTTTTCTCTTCTGTTTTAGAAATGAAAGTGGCTTCTCACAATTTCCCCAGTTGTGGAAATCCCCCAAAGCTCCCAGCCTGACGTGAACTTCAGGCAGCATTAGATGGAAATCACTTTAAGGAGACCGTGTGTGTTTTCTGTCAGTGTCTTGTCTGAGCCAGGGAACCCAAACACCAGCGAGGAGCTGTGAGATTGTTATTATTCTTTTAAAAGCAAACCTGAAAAAAAAAAAGCCCCAACCACAAGTGCTGTTGCTGGGGAGGGGGAGCGTGAACCTGCCTCCGTGTGACTGAGCCTCGTCCCCACTGCGCATCTGCCACCTGCAGCTGCTGCTTGGCACCGGCGGCGCCCGGAGCCCCCCGAGCCCCGGGACCGGGGGCCGCGGTTCCTGGGGCCGGACGATGTTGATCGGGATGGGAGAATGGAGAGGGACCCTAAACTTCCTCGCGTGTGGGCGTTCCTGACGCTCTGGCTGCAGAGGAAGCACCGAGCCAAGCCCTGCAGCCTGCAGCTGCCTGCCCCCAGCCCGCTCGCCAGCCCGGTCAGTACCGCTGCCACCTCCCGCTGCCACCTCCTGCTGCCCTGCCTCTGCTTCCCTTCCTGCCGCTGGCTGATGCTTTCCATGGATGTTCAGGGCACTCTGGTTTGCTTTTCTTTCTCTGCCTTCGGGGATAGTTTGCTGTGGAGCCATTGGAAGAAGCTGATCTCGGTGGCACACAGGTGCTGCCAGCCAGGCTGCAGGAGCCGCTCGCCAGAGTCCTGAGTGTTGAATTCCAAGTTAGTGGATGAGTCCATGAGGGAAAATCCTCCCTTGTGTCAGCAGATACCAAATGGCTTCTTAAAGTGTTTCTGTGGTAGGAGACTCACGGGATGGTTTGGGTGGGAAGGGACCTTAAAGAGCATCTCATTCCACTCCTGCCATGGGCAGGACACCTTCCACTGCCCCAGGTTGCTCCAAGCCCCGTCCAACCTGGCCTTGGACACTTCCAGGGATTGGGCAGCCACAGCTTCTCTGGGCACCCTGTGCCAGGGCTTCACCACCCTCACAGGGAAGAATTTCTTCCTAATGGGTCCATTTTTGGGTCTCTCCCTGCTGTGGACTCTCTCTGTGGAGAGCTGAACTGGCAGGAGGAGCTGAACTTGGCTGGCTCCTGCTCCAGCTTTGGAGGTGGGAAGCTGTTCCTTACAGCAGCTGTCTGCAGGGACTAAGCCTCCAGATGGAACCAAAAGTGCAAAGTGGCTGGTTTAAGCTGGGAGATGATCTGAAACACGGAAATGTGTTGTTTAAGGGATTATGGGATCTTTCTTGCCTGTGATCTGGGCTTTACTCACCAGAGGTACAGACAAGTTTTGCTGGGAATAGGAGGTGTTTCAGCATCACCTCAGGGTCTGTGGCTGTGCTGGCCCAGCTCCCTTGGTGAGTTTATTCTATTTATGCTGATTAAATCTATTTTTTCTTCTTTATTTTTTTTAAGTAAAATAATGTGTTTTAAACAAAACATGTGCCAGAGACCTTGGCTTCCCCTCAATCTTCTTGAAGGCTGGAGTCTGTTAAGGCATCATCTGTATGTGCCGAAGATGCACTAAGACTTATGCTGCAGAGTTGCTCAGATTGCCGAGCAGATGGGCTCCAACATGTCTGATTTTTGCCAGCCCTGGCCCTGTTTTGACAACAGTGCCGTATTTTTTGTGTTGTGGTATTTTTAGTGGCATAAACACTCCTGTTTTTGCTACCAGTGCCTCAAAAAGGAAGGTGCTTCTCAAGCACTCCTCTGAAACGCAGTTCAAAGCAGCTCCTGTGGTTGGGAGGGAGGGCTCTGTATTTACCTGGTCCTCCCTACCCTGACTTACTGATTGCAGATGCTGATACCTGTGACAAGCACCAACTTCTATGGTTGCCTCAGATGTGGCTCCTGTGAGTCTGGAGCTGCAGTCCTTGTTCCATAATCCCACAAGGCTGCTTTCCCTTGCTCAGGAGTTGCTGACAACCGTGTGCCCTCCGTTGCAGGGGGAAGGTGTCGTGCAGGAAATCAACATCACACACCATGTGAAGGAGGGCTCTGAGAAGGCTGATCCCTCGCAGTTTGAGCTCCTGAAGGTGCTGGGACAGGGCTCTTTTGGCAAGGTGAGATCACTTCTTCCTATGTGCCATGCCAGAGGAATGGCTTTGGTGATGAAAGGAACCATCCCCAACAAAACCACTTTCCTGACGCCCAGGAATGTTCTGGGCATGTTCCTCCCTTCTCAGAACTGCTGCTGTGTGCCCTGGGCTGGGTTTGGCCCCTGTTTACGGTCCAGTTTCTCTTCTGTGAAAGAGGAAGGAAGTAGCCTGTAGCTCTTATCTATTTCAATAATCCAGGTCTCTTACAGGCCATCTGCTGACACATTAAACCAGCTTGGTGTCAGTCAGTTACCAGCTGACACTGGGGGCTTGGACAGCACCAAGTGCTGCTGCCTGGGAAAGGCAGCAGTGGCTTTGTAGAATCGGAGAAAAGTTGGAAAAGACCTCTGGGATCATCCAGCCCAACCAGTAGCAATGCCAAGCCCACCACTTGCAGGTGGTGTCCTTTTGATGCTGCCTAAAACCGGGTAGAATGAGACATCAGGGAAGGAAGGAGATAAAAATCCAGAGGATGCAGGACCTGAATAACAAGGAGTTGATGTGACTGACAAACCAGGAGGCTTTTGTGGCCCAGTGAAGCATCAGTGCCTCCAGTCACAGCTCCCAGGCATCAGCCCCAGCCCCAGGGGAGCTGCAGGAGTCAGGAGGTGTGGAAGGCTGGAAAGGAGGCAAGTGCAGCATGAAACTGGGGGGTGAGAGGAGTCCACACACAGCACTTCCCTGGAAACCCCATGGGAAAGCTTGAGCTTCTGAGGGACACTCTGGGGTTTGCCACTTTGGGAGGCATCCAGCTCCTACTGCCAGTGTTTAGTACTTGGTGAATGTGGTGTTCTTCTGCCTCAGGTTTTCTTGGTGAGAAAAATAACACCCCCAGACAGCAACCACCTCTATGCCATGAAAGTGCTTAAGAAGGCGACACTGAAAGGTAGGAAGGGGACTCTTCCTGCAGTGCTCTGATCCTCTGTGACTTAAAGAGCACTGGGGAAATGTCACGGCAGCCACTGCTGGCCCCAGGGTGGGCTGGCTGAAAGAGAAGTATCTTTATCCCAGCAAAATGCCCTCCTTTTCTTTAATCTGTTTAAGAGCATCATGATGGAGGTGGGAAAACACCTGGCTCAAGCAGTTTGGTGCTTAAGGCTGGGATGGGGCTGAACATGGGGCTGGACACGGGGCTGGACACTGCCCAGGGGCCTTTTTCTGCGGCTGAGCTGCTCCTCTCTTCCCACAGTGCGGGATCGGCTGAGGACAAAGATAGAAAGGGACATCCTGGCTGATGTCAACCATCCCTTTGTGGTGAAACTCCACTACGGTGAGTGTGGAGCTCCTTGGGGTGCTGGGAGAGGGGCTGCAGCTGCAGCAGACTCTGACTGCCTTTAAAGACAATCCCCTGAACACAAATCCTTTCCTGGAAGGATCTGTGCTCCCACTGCCTGCTCCAGCTATGGAATGGGGAACAGAGCATGGACCGGGAGAGGAGGTTTAAACACCAAATCCCTGGGATTAAAACATTAAACCAGGAGAAGCTGAGAAAGCAGAGTTAACTAGCCAAGCTGGAGTTTGGCAGGGTTAATGCTCTGACTCTGGGGAAGGCAAGGGCAGCTTTGTTCCCTCTAAGGTGACCGATTACTCTCCCGGGAAAACAGCCCTTTCAGGAGGGTATCACTGGCGGAAAGGGAACCAGACCCCCATAAAATGAGGATTTTCTGCAGTGCCAGAGTGCTGTGGGGAGCTCCCATTTCAGCAGCAGGGACAGGCCATCTCCTTTACCCCATCAGCCCTACCTGCATTTAACCCAGGAACCACGCAGGGCATGTGCCCAGCTGGAGCCACTGGGATTTAAGTGATTAATGTAACACCACGGAGCCTTCCCTCAGTGCAGGGGTCTGATTCCTGCTCTGGCTTGTGTTTCAGCATTCCAGACGGAGGGGAAGCTATACCTCATCTTGGATTTCCTCAGAGGAGGTGACCTTTTCACTCGGCTTTCCAAAGAGGTGGGTATGCTCTGGCATCTCGGTGGGCTGCTGAGGCTCAACTCATCTCTGCTTATGGCCTGGAGAAGTGACTGACCCTTGCGAAGTCCTTGAGAGGGTGAAAACAGTCTCCAACCTGCTGCTGTCCAGAGCTGGCACCAGGAGAGGGTGTTGTGGGAGCCATGTGCTCCAGCAGGAAAGCAGCAGCACAGGTGGCAGGTCCCACCCCTGCAACAGCTTCAGATGAGCATCTCCTAAAGAACAAAAACTAAAAGAAGGTCAGTTTGGATTTGAATTAAGGAAGAAATCCTTCCCTGTGAGGGTGGTTAGGCCCTGGCACAGGGTGCCCAGAGAAGCTGTGGCTGCCCCTGGGTCCCTGGAAGTGCCCAAGGCCACGTTGGACAGGGCTTGGAGCACCCTGGGACAGTGGAAGGTGTCCCTGCCATGGCGGGGTGAAGGACTGGATCCATTAAGGTCCTTTCTGACCCAAATAATTTTAGGGTTCTATGAATGGTAGGTGAAGTCTGGAAAACTTAGAAAGGACAGGAGGGAGCAACATGGATGTGGAAGGTCTTGCCTGGGTGCAGGGGAGCTGCTGGCATTGTAACCCAGCACCTCTCTGCTTCCTCCCCCTGCCTGCAGGTCATGTTCACCGAGGAGGACGTGAAGTTCTACCTGGCAGAGCTGGCACTGGGACTCGACCACTTGCACAGCCTGGGGATCATCTACAGGGACCTCAAGCCAGAGAAGTATGTGTGGCCCAGCTGAGGAGTCAGGGAACAGCTCCTGCCTTCTAGAGGGGCTGGAGGACGCCCCAAGGCCGGACGGATGGGAGGTGGTGGTGCCAATCCAAGGCTGCTGCTCCTCAGATCAGTGGTTCCAGCCAGGAGCAGCCTGTGTGTGCCACAGGGCTGAGCAGAGATCTGTGGCAGCCTCTGGGCTCCAGCTTTAGGCAGCTGGGAGCCTTCAGAGGGAAAAGGGACCAGGCTGGGCTCTGCAGAGCCCACTCCAGCTTGGTTATCCTTGCCTGGGGTATGTGGGGATCAGAGCAGGGTAACCTCTGGGGCCATTTGTTTACTGTGAAGCTGAGGGTGTGGAAGGAGCTGCTCCTGGTCCCACTCCTGTCTTGGTGGTGGAGTTTAAAGCACTGGGAGAAGAGACAGGTAGCTTTTCCTTTGGATTCTGGGAGCATCTCAGACCATCCCCTGCTGTGCTTGTTCTCACCAGCCCTTACCAGAGACAGTAACAACTTGTTTTTCCATTCCCGCTGTAGCATCCTCTTGGATGAAGAGGGGCACATCAAACTCACAGGTAAGGGGCTCCACAGAGCCTTGGGCTCCAGCAAGGTCAGTTCCTGAAATACGGAGCTGCTTGAAATGCTCGGAGCAGTGGCTGAGTGCTGACAGCTTCCTCTTGTGCAGATTTTGGCTTGAGTAAGGAGGCCATAGACCACGAGAAGAAAGCCTACTCCTTCTGTGGGACCGTGGAGTACATGGCTCCGGAGGTGGTGAATCGCCAGGGCCACTCGCACAGTGCTGACTGGTGGTCCTACGGGGTCCTCATGGTGAGTACCCTCTCCAGGACTGGGAATGGCAGCTGCCCCAGCTCTGGAATGCCCAGACACGGCTCTGTGTGCCCTCCAGACCTGCTGACCTGGGGGGGCTCCCCACACCCCCAAAGGGCTCCCTAAGGGGCTGTCCAGGCCTCCAGCCAGGAGTGCTGGTCCCTCAGGGCTGCTGTGTGAGGGGTCTGTGGGGTGTGTGGGGTGTCTGTGGGGTGTGTGGGATGCATGGGGGTGTCTGTGGTGTGTGTGAGGGGTCTGTGGGGTGTGTGGGGTGTCTGTGGGGTGTGTGGGATGCATGGGGGGGTCTGTGGTGCGTGTGAGGGGTCTGTGGGGTGTGTAGGGGTGTCCGTGTCCACCCCAGCACCGGGCCATCGCTGTCAGTGCAGAGCTGGTGCCACCGTCTGGCAGCTGCTGGATCCCAGGGCTCCGGCAGGAGCAGGCGGCGGCCTGGACACGTTCCCATGCAAACCCTGTGAGCCAAGCTGCTGCTGGGAACACACGGTGCCTGTGAGCTCTGTCAGAGCCAGGCTGGAGACCCCTCACATGCAGGAAGGGGCAGTGGGACCTGTGCAACCCTGAGCCTCGCTCAGACATGACCCCCCTTCTTCTCTTTTCCTCCCAGTTTGAAATGCTCACAGGGGCACTGCCTTTCCAGGGGAAGGACCGTAAGGAGACAATGACCCTCATCCTCAAGTAAGAGCAGTTTCTCTCTCCTTTCTGCATAGGAGGGCTGTTGCAATTTGGGGCCTCTCGCAATTTCGTGGCGTTTTTTGGCAAGTGGTGCCATATCAGCAGTCAGTTTGAAGGGTGCAGTGTAAATGCCAGAGAGATGATTGTGCATTTTGCGGGTGAAGGTGCTGCAGTCGCCTTGTGGGTTGACTTCTTCAAACCTGCAGCTGATTGCATAACTTCCTCCCCAGAGCGAAGCTGGGCATGCCACAGTTCCTGAGCACTGAGGCTCAGAGCCTCCTGCGAGCCCTTTTCAAAAGGAATCCAGCCAACAGATTAGGTAAGAGCATTTTTTTTTTGTTTCTGAATGCCCCTGATGCCGTATGGGGGCCTCTCACATCCTCCTGGGTCAGCAGTGTGCTCACACCTGTGCTGGGGCAGGGCACTCGGGTGATCCCAGCCAGGATCTCTGTAACCCCTGGCTGTGCTGCACCCCTGGCTGTCCCCTTTGCTTTGGTGGGGTTCAGTACAATGCCATCTGTGGTGCCTCTTGCAGGGTCTGGGCCAGATGGGGCAGAGGAGATCAAGCGCCACCCTTTCTACTCCACCATCGACTGGAACGTGAGTATCAGAAAGAGCAAATATCTGCACCACTCAGCACCAGTAACACAGTTCTGGCAGCAGGAACAGCACAGTCCTGATGCTTGGCCAGCTATGGGACAGCCACCATCCCCAATGGATGTCCCCATCCATTCCAATAACCCTTCCCAAAACTAAAATTCTCTCTGTCATGTAACTGTCTCATCCCTGGGCTGCCTGTCACCTCACCTCAGTGCAAATTTACTCATCTCTCAGCAGAGAGGTGCTGGTTTCCTTGGGGTTTGGCACAACAAGGATTGTCTTGCACAAAGTGGGAAGGAATTGTGGAAACAATCCTGGCAAGGAGATCAGGGCGATCACTGAACTGGCATTTCCCGACTGTTTCTGGCCAACTCCCACCTTACCATGCAGTTGTGTTCCTTCCCTGTTCTCCCTTCCTTGGAAGGGGATTTGAAGTCCAGTGCTTCCAAGGCCCCCAACAAGCTGCTAGACCGACCTTCCAGCAATGCCAGTAAAGCTTCCTTCCAATTTTTGCTTCCAGAAGCAATTTTAAAAGGCACTTGTGGGAGTTTTGGGATATGAATGTCCTGCTGATGGCATCTCCTCCAGCCATCCCTTGGGAGATATGTGTCAGCAAAGCCCTGAAGGGAGTTAGGAGGAGATGGAAGAGTCTGTTGAGAGAAATACTTTATGGATATTGTGCTTGGAGTGGGGGCAAGTTGCCTACATAAAACTCATTTTCTTGACTTAATATATGGTAGAACTTGTAATGTTTCTGCACAAACTGACTCAAAAGTATCCAACCAGCCAAAAAAGCCTACTCCCTCAGGCTGCTGAGCTGTAGCAAAATGCTAAGCCACAGAGTTTCACAAAATCTCCTCCTGGCCCTCATTCTTCACCAGCCTTTGCACCCTTTGGAGAAGGTGCCAGTGGGAGCACTTCCAAGCTGGTTTTGCAGCTGATTTTTGGTTTTTGTGTGTTTTGCAGAAGCTGTACCGCAGGGAAATCAAACCCCCCTTCAAGCCCGCAGTGGGCCAGCCAGATGACACCTTTTATTTTGACACAGAATTCACGTCACGCACACCAAAAGGTTTGTATGACTTGAGGCAAAGCCCAAGTTTCCTGTGTGAGATGTCACTCTGTGGCTTCACTCTGGGGAGTATCTGGTGCCAGCAGGATAAGATTTCTGCACAGGGAAGGTTTAGGTTGGATATCCCAATTTCTTCTCCCAAAAGGGTTGTCAGTCCCTGGCACAGGCTGCCCAGGGCAGTGGTGCAGTCACCATCCCTGCAGGGGTTTAAAAGCCATGTGGATGTGGCACTTGGGGACATGGCTTTGTGATGGTCTTGGCAGTGCTGGACTCGCANCAGTGGGCCAGCCAGATGACACCTTTTATTTTGACACAGAATTCACGTCACGCACACCAAAAGGTTTGTATGACTTGAGGCAAAGCCCAAGTTTCCTGTGTGAGATGTCACTCTGTGGCTTCACTCTGGGGAGTATCTGGTGCCAGCAGGATAAGATTTCTGCACAGGGAAGGTTTAGGTTGGATATCCCAATTTCTTCTCCCAAAAGGGTTGTCAGTCCCTGGCACAGGCTGCCCAGGGCAGTGGTGCAGTCACCATCCCTGCAGGGGTTTAAAAGCCATGTGGATGTGGCACTTGGGGACATGGCTTTGTGATGGTCTTGGCAGTGCTGGACTCGCAGATCTTAGAGAGCTTTTCCAACCTGGACAATTCCATGATTCTCTGAGGGATGTTAGGGGTAAGCTCAGTGCTGCTGGTGTGGCTCCTGTCTCAAATAAATTACAGGAGCTGTAGCTCCTGGGAGCAAGGGGGAGGCTTCTGCTCCTCAGGCCCTCCTCAAGCTGTCTCTCAACTCCTGCTGCAGATTCCCCGGGTGTTCCGCCGAGCGCGGGGGCCCATCAGCTCTTCCGAGGCTTCAGTTTTGTGGCGACTGGGTTGATGGAGGATGGCAAAGTGAAACCTGCCCAGCCACCCCTGCATTCGGTTGTGCAGGTAAGGAGTGGGGACAGAGGAACAGCTCTTTGGAGGTGCAGGGATGCTCCAGGTCTGCAGGATCTCCGCATCACCTGGAGCCTGAGGCAGTGTCATTCTCTTTGGCATTCTTGTCTCCTGTTGTTCTTTCATCACCATTGACTGTCACATTGTGCACATTGTGCACTCCACAGTGTGGAGCTGTGGCTTTGCTGTCCCCAGGTGGATCTGTGCTGGCGGGGGTCTGTAAATGCCTGTGGGTTGGAGGTGCCACCCAAAGGCACCGTGCTTAGTGCAGGCAGCGTTGGCCCACTGACCTATATCTGCCTTGTTCTCCTCTCCTCCCGCTGCCCACCAGGAGGAGAAGCTGTGGGATGTAGCAGACAGTCTGACAGCTCTCTCTGTGCTGCAGTTAACTCATCACATTGCACAAACCCTTGCCTGAACCCTCCCAGCTCAGCTCTCCTTTCTGCTCTGGCAGCAGCTGCATGGCAAGAACGTCCAGTTCAGCGATGGGTATGTGGTGAAGGAGGCCATCGGCGTCGGCTCCTACTCCGTCTGCAAACGCTGCATCCACAAGGCCACCAACATGGAGTACGCAGTCAAGGTCTGGGATCTGCCCTCCCAGCTGAGCTCCCCTGTTACATCTTTGCCCAGAGAAGCTGTGGCTGCCCCATCCCCGGCAGTGTCTAAGGCCAGGTTGGATGGGGCTTGAAGCACCTTGGGATAGAGGAAGGTGTCCCTGCCCATGGCAGGGGATGGAACAGGATGAGCTTTAGGCTCATCTAGGACCTAAAAGGACAATTTCTGTGCTGCTCTGCATGTACCTGCACTTCCCTAGGAACAGCAGGGAAGCAGTATCCTCCTCCCTCAGAGGGAGGAGAGCATCTCATCTTCCTGTGCAAAGCTGTGGCTACATCAGGTCCTAACAAAAGACAAAAAATTTTGTGGGTTGGGGACACAGAACTGATGAAGCAATGAAAGGATTTCTAGAGCTAAAGAGATCAGGGGACAGGGAGTGGATATGGCACAGGAGCTCTGCAGAGTTCCAAACTCAGCTCGTGTGCTTTGTCCTGGCCCCTTCCCCACCCACGGTGGCTGAAGTGTGTCCCTACTCTTGCAGGTGATTGACAAGAGCAAGCGAGACCCTTCTGAGGAGATTGAGATCCTGCTGCGGTACGGGCAGCACCCAAACATCATCACCCTGAAAGATGTGAGTGTGGCTTGAGAGACTTCCTTGTGCCTTGGTTTAGGAAGTGCAGGCTCGGGAGGCAGAGTTCAGCCCTAGCAGGGGCAGCCCAACAACCCAGCTCCACGTGTTGCTCTGTTTCTCTGTCAGGAGAAGGTTCTTCCTCCCGAGGGTGCTGGGCACTGCCCAGGCTCCCCAGGGAATGGGCACGGCCCCGAGGCTGCCAGAGCTCCGGGAGCGTTTGGACAGCGCTGCCAGGGATGCCCAGGGTGGGATTGTTGGGGTGTCTGTGCAGGGCCAGGAGCTGGATCCATGATCCTTGGGGGTCCCTTGCAGGTTGGGATATTCCATGATTCTGGGGTGGGGAAGCATCTGCTGATCCCTGTCTGCTCCTTGGTGATGGAAGTACAAAAGAGAAGCTCTGGAAGCACATTTTGATTACCCCATCCATGTTTTCTTTGGCAGGTGTACGATGATGGGAAGTACGTGTACCTGGTGACTGAGCTCATGAGGGGAGGGGAGCTGCTCGATAAAATCCTCAGACAGAAATTTTTCTCGGAGAGAGAAGCCAGTTCAGTCCTGCACATGATCTGTAAAACAGTGGAGTATCTGCATTCCCAAGGGGTGAGTGTGGTCATGGCTGTTTTCCTGGGAAGCTCCCCGGCACTGCACTGCGCTCCCTCTCCTCCAGGGAGTAACTCTGCCCATCAGGACAATTATTTCTTGCTGGTGTTGTCCTCTTGGCAAAGCAGATGTGAGGCCAGAACAGGGGTTGAGTGACCTCAGTCAGCTTTCAGACCTTTATCTACCTGGGGTACGAGCACAGCCCTTTCTTGGCCCCACAGGTGGTTCACAGGGACCTGAAGCCCAGCAATATCCTCTATGTGGATAAATCGGGGAACCCCGAGAGCATCCGAATTTGTGACTTCGGCTTTGCCAAGCAGCTCAGGGCTGAGAACGGGCTCCTCATGACCCCCTGTTACACAGCAAACTTCGTGGCACCTGAGGTAAGCACCTTACTGACCTGAGACCCTCCAGCAGCTCCTTGTCCCTCCCCTAGCCTGTGCTCCCACTTGGCACAGTGGGTCTGCCCTGTTCCCATCTCCAGCCCGCCCTGGAAGAGGCAATTACAGAAATACCACTTGTAGTAGTGAATCTATTTTGAATCCTGATCTTTTAGTCCCAGACTTTGCTGTTTTGTCGAGCTCTGGAAGCTTTGCATATGGACTGCACCCAGGTCAAGCCCCTCTTCTGAAATGAGCTCAACAACAGGAACCAAACGCACTTTTTTCCCTTTGCTTGTTGTGTTCAGGTCCTGAAACGCCAAGGCTACGACGAGGGCTGTGACATCTGGAGCCTGGGGGTCCTGCTGTACACGATGCTGGCGGGGTAAGGCAGTGGCTGGGGCTGTGGCCCCCCTGTCCCTGATGTGCTCTGTGGGGACAGCTGCGCCTCTCCTCCTGCCCAGGTCAGTAAATCCAGGGCTCTCTCCTCTCTCCCCAGCTGCACTCCCTTTGCAAATGGTCCCAGTGACACTCCAGAAGAGATCCTGACCCGGATAGGAGGGGGGAAGTTCTCCATCAGTGGGGGCAATTGGGACACTATTTCTGACATGGCCAAGGTAGGTTTTGATATTTGTGTTACACTCGGGGGTTGGGGCCAAGCACAGGAGCTGCTGTGAGGCAAATTTAGAACAGGCTGGGGAGGGAGCACACGAGAGAATAAAATCAGCACTGCAGCTTCTACCCCACACATGTCCCTCAGAGCAGCTTTGTTTTAGCTCTGGCTGTGGATATTTGCATGGAAAAACAACCTCGTGCTCAACTCTTTTGGGGTTTGCTCTGTGTTATACCCCCCAGGCCTGCCAAAATCCCATTTCATACAAAAAGGCATTGATGTCTGGGGACTTTAAACTTGGCCTCTGCATTTAAATCCTAATCTGGGGTTGGACAGGTGGTTTTTTTGCATTTAAAGTAGGAAATCTTCTAAAGTCTGACTTTCCAAATGATGCCTGTAGGATCTGGTATCAAAGATGCTCCACGTAGATCCTCACCAGCGTCTCACAGCCAAGCAGGTCCTGCAGCATCCGTGGATAACCCAGAAGGACAGTTTACCCCAGAGCCAGCTCAATCACCAGGACATTCAGCTTGTAAAGGTAAAAATCTGGAGTGGGTAAACAGGATGGAAGTTTGGAGGGCCGGCAGTACAGACAAGCTGGGCTTTTTGGGAGAAAGGGGAGATCCTTTAACAGCATGTCAGTGCAGGAGGGAGACTTAAAGAAATAAGAAAGATGCTTCTGGCTTTGTTTGTGGCTCTGGCTGCTCTGGTCCCTGCCTTGTAAAGCCACGAGTCTGAAGTAGCTCTCCTGCACCTGAGTGACTCCTCTGTGCCTCTCTCCAGGGCGCCATGGCTGCCACGTACTCGGCACTGAACAGCTCCAAGCCAAGCCCTCAGCTGAAGCCCATCGAATCCTCCATCCTGGCACAGAGGCGGGTGAAGAAGCTCCCCTCCACCACCCTGTGAGGCCCCACGGTGCAGGAACACCCCGGATTTTGCACACCTATGGAAGAGGGGGACAGGGGACGGGCAGGGTCTGCACAGGGGCTCCCTTGGGGACTTGCTCTCAAAAGGCCAAGTGCCTTCCTGCTCCTGAAAGACTGGCTCCTCCTCGTGTGCACTGCTCTTTGCTGAGAGAACTTCACTGTAAAACTTTTTTGAAGTGTAAATTGTCGATTTTTAAAGACATCCATCTGTGTATATGAGAACTAGAACGTATAACTGATGTCAAGTGGCACTAAAAAGCAGCTCTGATTCACCCTTCCCTGTGTAGGGCCAGGTATTTGTTGTCGCTACAGCATTTCTTGGAACTGATCCTCTCCAGCTCCAGTGCAGCTGGAAGACTGTGTCACACTGGGGGTTTAGGCTTTGAGGCTTTTCTTCCCTCAAACCTTAGGATGTTTCCCAAAGCCAGCCCTGCAGCCTCCCAGCCAGCAGCACTCATGTCCATGAAGGACTTCCCTCCCCTCCACATCCTGTGTGTTTGTTCCATGTAAGGTGGATTTTGCACCCTCCGTTTCTCCCTCTCTCCTGTGCTCCCCCAGCCCAGCCAGCAGCTCAGATCTCTGAACAAAATAAACCACGGTTTTTCCAAGCCCTCCCTTAGATGCTCGGCAGGCCAGGACACCTCCTGGATTTGGCTCATTCCTTCCCTCTACCCTCCCATCTCCATGTTCTCCCATCTCTGGGGAGTTTGTCACCTGTGCAGGGGGCCTGACAACGGAACCTCCTCCCTGGCAAAGCCGAGGCTTTGGGCTGGCTCTGGCTGCTGCTTTTACCATTTGGGGTTTTCCTTCCCCTCAGCAGGAACCTCTGAACCAAACCACCCTTTATTTTTTTAATTTAACTTCGTTCTACAGCCGGTAACTCAGGGTTTCTTTCTGACTCGTACAATAAACATGTCATTTAGGTGACATCCTGTTACTGACTGACTGTGAGCTGCAGAGCCAGCGACCTGGGCGTTCCCTGATTGTTCCTCCGTGCTATGCAGGGGCAGTGCTCCTTGTCTGCCTTCTGGAAAAGCTGCAAAGCTTTCTTACCAGGCCCTGAAAACCAGCAGTGCTGTTTAGGGCTGCCTCTCACGCCATCTTCTCTCAGGTGCAACCCCTCACTCCACAGTGGGAGGTGACTGGAACCAGTCCTGGAAGGAGGCAGGAACCAGCAGGAATGGTAGCAGCATGCGGAGGGGAATTTCTTACTCTCAGGACATTTCTGTGCTTATAGGAACCAACACTTGGAGACAAACTGTGCCAGAAATAAATGCCCACCCTATTCTGACCTGCAGGGAATTGCTGGAGCTCCGTGGTTCCATGGTGGCAGTTTCTGGGAGCAGCAGGATTGCTACAAGGGCTGCAAACAGAGCTCAAGGATGTGACCAGAGCCAACAAAGGTTCTCATGTGAATTTCTGCTACTTTTAGCTGATCATATCACAAGAGAGGAAACTTTCCTTTTTGTTCAGTCCCAGCTGGCTCTAAAATGGAGAATTCCATAAAAAGAATTATCTGAGGTGCACAGCGCTCTTTTCCTCTACCCTCATCCAAGCAGGTCCTGTGAGCAGCCAGTGAGAAGCTGAAATAGTCACAATTTTTTTCTTTCTTTATTCCAAGTGAGTGTCCAATGCTTCTGAGAGGAGGAGGCCAGCACCAGTCCACAGTGGATCTTTACTGGTATTGCCACCAACCCCAGCAGAGAGGGATTTAATGTTTTGCTGAGATTTGGGGAGGGGGACACTCCAGCATCCAAAATGCCTTCCTTAAAAATACTTGTGGCATGATGTTCCCTACAACTCCACAGTGACTCTTGTGCCAGTGCTGTGCAAATTTTAGGTACCTGCAACCAATACAATAATTACAAACATTTTTCTGGAGCTGGGCTCAGTCCCTTTGGGTACTTTTGGGTGTTGCAGGAACCTCCACAGGTTTTCAGAGTATTTTGTACATTGTGTTTTGAGCGAGGGTCTGGAGTGGTGGATGGGGTTGGATGTCAGCTCTCCCTGTGATGTGCTGGTGTCAGGCCAGCTGGGGACAACTCAGAGGTGTGGGGGACAACCAGGTGCAGATCAGTGTGGGCACGGCGAGAGCAGCCCTTGGCTGCTGCAGGTTCTGCCTGGCCATGAGACGATAAGTGGGGTGTCAGACCCCAAGACTGGGAGCATCAAACCCCTCTGCCACCCTGGGGTCTCCAATCAGAAGAACTTTGTGCTTGGTGCAGCTGTAGCTTCTGAAACCCCCACCCCCTTGGAGTACAGAGGGAACAAGAAGGGCTACATCTTCCTCTCCAGGGGACTTTTAACCACATTGTTCTGAGTGATCAATAAGTAAAAATAAGTCTTGATTTTTAGTTCCAGATCAACCAAGTGCTGTTACTTTTTTAATTCCGGTTCTCAATAAAAATGGACTTGTTGAACTTTCTGTATATAAGAGCTGTAGGTGTTTGTGATGGATTGGGCTCTCTCCTTCCTTTTCTGGTTTTATCCTGACCTTTGCCAAAATATTGTTGTCATGTTAACTGAAATTGCATTATTTGAGGTGAAAGTTGGGTATTTAATGCCTGCTGGGGGGTGAGAGACCAAGTGATTTGCTCTCACAAGAGTTTGGGGTCATTCAGCTTTAACTTGGGACCAAGAGGATACAGAGGATATCACAAATTGTCTTGGTTTTAAAAAGGGCAAAATTGGATTTAACTTCCATACATAAGGACATCTTTACAAGGAAAGCTACTTCTGTTAGTTCAGGTGTTTAATAGTGGATTTGACCTTTAAGCTTTTGTCCTGTAGGTCTGAATAAAAGCTCAAGGGAGCAGAAATCCCGGAATCCAGCCTTGAAGTGCTGAGTCTACCTGGAAATAACCTGTGCAGAAAGGGCATATTGATCCAAAGTCAAGGAGCCCGAAAATAATATTGAACAGCTCTATATAATACTGTTTCTGTATAATAAAGGTTAAATTTTCCTATTTGGGGGCATAAATCAGCCATTTTTCTGTTGTAAGGGGCTGACCCAGCTGAGAGTTTTCCCTTCTTCCCACTGTGTAGCTGTGCCTTCCCCTTACTGACCTCTGTCAAATTCGCCAGGGCATCAATAAATGTCTTTTGGCCTGAGAAATATTCCCATCAAGATTCAGTTTAAAACTGAAGGCCAGTAGCTTTCCCAGCAATCATCTTCCCTTTCTTTTCCATAGTGAAACTTCACTGAGCAACCAATCTGTGGTTTTAACTTTTTAAACTTTAATGCAAATCCCTCTCTAAGTTCCCAGCTCTGAGTTAGTCCATGTTATTCTTTTTTCTGCATTTCTAGGCACTGGTGGATGGTGAAATGTGCAGCTGGAGGCCTCCTGGGTGCCACCACCTCCTCCTGGTGGCCACGGCCGCTTCCCAAGGCTGCGGGAGGCTTCGGAAGTACTCAGCAACTGCGAGTGAGTTCCACGGGATGTGGGGTGGATGCTGCGCTTTCATGGAATATTCAACAATTTAATCCCTCTTTTAAGGCAAAGAAAACATTTAAAATATTTCAAGGTCTTCTTTTGGCAGTACATGGGGGCTCTGAATAAAACTTTCACTCACGCCGGGGAAGCCGCAGGTCCGCTGCCACTCCATTCCTTGCCTCTGGTTATTAAAACATCAAGCTGTCTTAGTGCCTCAGCTCAGCCGAGGCGCTGCCTCCCTCCCTTTGTGTGCCACTGAACACCTGCCATTAATACTAATTCGACTTCGGAGGGAAACTCCCTTTCAGATATGCTTGTCTGAAAATAAATTGACATGTAAAAGGTCTCTTTTGTCGTGAAGTGCAGGGAAAGTGCCGGGGGTGAGGAGCCGACCGATCACAAAAGGAGCCACTGACTCTTTAAATGATGTGTGGAGGGGATGAGAAATGTGAGAGGTGGGAGGTGATGCTATAACTGGGCTCATGGGATCAGACTGGAGAAAGATCCCAGAGCTGCCACCTCTGTTTGGTGTTAGATTTTGAGATTTTGGGTGATTTTTGTCTAAACCCCTGCTTGTCTCAGGGTGAATGGCCAGGGACACCTTTGGAGAAAAGTCTTTTTGTTTTAGAAAAAATTGTTGTTATTTCAAATATCTGCAACCAAAACTAAGAGCAGTAGTGGTGAGCCCTTCAATTTAGATGTGTAATGAACTCTAGGGCTCTGTTGTTTTTCCTGGGACAAAAGTTTGTATCTCTTTCAATTAGGAAGCAGCAGAAGAATCCTTGGTTAGTGTTTATTCTGTCCTACAGGCAGCAGTGTGAGCCAGCAAAAGGTCAATATTTTTATTTTTAATAGAAAGAATTATTTGCTTTGAGCTCCTCATACCCCAGGGAGACTATGGCTCTCTTATGAAAACATTTTTAAGTCAGTTCTTTGGGCCAAGCTTTGGAGACACTGCTTGAAATTTGTGTTGGTGCTGAAACGACACAGCCCCATGGCTGGGGATGAAAATTGAAGTGTTGTGGTGTGGACCTGACATTCAGCTGCTGCTCACTGGGTTTCTGCTTCCTCTAGCAAAGAAATAATTCACTTCATAATGAAGATCAAGTCAAAATATGTTCAGGGCTTGAAATAAGAAAAAAAAGGAATTGTGGCAATTACAGAAACGTTCCAGATTCGCTGGTGTCGCGCCTGGTTTATCAAACAAGCTCTTGGTGCTGCTGAGCTCCAATGCCATCTTCCTTTTAAACAGCAGATGGTGTTAGAAACCTGTAACAGGTGGAAGCTCTCCAGTTTTATGGGAGAGATCAGAAGTAGCAGCAATTTCTGTTTCCCAAGGGGTAGTTCCTTCCCGAGCTGAACAGCAAGCTGGCCCTTTGCTTGGAGAGTTATTACAGAGGGGAAAACTTCTGAATCACACATATTCATATGAAAGAAAGTGATTCTGATTGCACTTATTCTGGTTATAATAAAAGGAACCTGGTGATGGCCTCCATAACCCTCTGCTAGCAGCTCTAAAAGAAAGATGTAGTGGGGGAAATGGGCTCTGTTTGCTGGTGTGCCTTAAAATCCGGCTCCAATCTGCCAGATCTGTTGGTTCCTTGTCTATAACAGCACTTCGCATGCTTAAAGTGTTTTATAAACATTTAATTACCGCAGCTTTTGACTCAAAGCCAGGAATCTCTCATTCATCTGCTGCTTGTGAGGGTTGTGAAAATGATATTCAAATGATAGAATTACAGGAAGGGCTGAGTTCAAACCCCAGCTAAAGCAACCTGCATTGCTGGGACCCGTGAGCGCCGCTTGTCCGCAGGGCCACGCTTCCAAAGGGAGCGACTCCAGCAGGGGAAATGGAAACGTGGCTTGGAATGTGGAGAGATCTGAGGGTCTGTCAGTACCCCAGGACACAGAGCTGCATTTTAATCATGTTAGGGAAACGAGATGCTAAATTCTGGCAGCTGGTGTGGTATGAACTTCTGAGGCAGGCGGGGAGTGCGGCTCTGTCTAGACCAGAGCCGTGTTTGATCCCCCAGCCCCAGCGTATTTGATAAAAGTCGCTTTTTTCCCACCCACCAAACCACTTGGAATTTTAACATGTCTGCTCCACCCCAACTTCCAGCTCTATTTCTAAAAAGGGGAAGCCCCCAGGAGTCATGGGGTTTGTGACACCAAGTGGAAGCAGCAACTAAAGATAAAAAACTTGTATGGGATTAATAATTTCTATCCGACCATCTGCCTCTTTCACCAGCTCCCTTTCCTGAAGAGCACACTGTACCTGCAGAACCAGGTCTGCAGGAATAGAAATCATTTACTTTCCATGAAAATTGTCCAGAGAAGCTGTGGCTGCCCCATCCCTGGAGGTGTCCAAGGCCAGGCTGGACACGTCTTGGAGCAGCCGGGTTTAGTGGAAGGTGTCCCTGCCCATGGCAGGGGGTGGGACTGAGGGGGCTTTAAGGTCCTTCCTACCCAAACCCTTCTGAGATTCAATAAAAAAAAGAGCTGTTGGCTGGCTCTGTGTGTGTTTTGGTGGTTCCACACAAACAATCACTGCTGGGCAGGGCAGGAAACCCAGAGAAGCTGTTCCTCTACAAGTTGACCCTGATCTCATTGGTTTGAGGAGAAACTATCAAGGAGAAAACCTCCATCTGCACCTGCTGACCCCTCCAATCTTTATTGCTGTTCTGAAGGCAGACTGTGAGCCCCTTTAATAAGCTGCTGGCAATCAGCCCCTTTTTAATGAGGCAGATCCCCAGTTCCAAGGCCCTGGATCACTCAGTGCTCGCTTCCTGCTCCATGAATTGTGAGCACACCACAAGCAGCCACTCTCAAAGTAATCCCGGAGTCCCTTTTCCTGCCCTGTTTAAAGACGGGGTAGGGAGTCCTGTGATGTTTCATTAAAGCTGGCTTTTCTCCTCGTGGCAGAGCAGATTTAATCAGACCTGCCTCCTAGTTCCAGCTGCTGGGTTGGAGCGCTCTGATCTGTGCACTGGGTGCACGTCTAATTATGGAGGCAATTCCCATGGATACCGAGAAGAATTGCCTGTGCTGGCAAAAAATTATCCCAGCTGGGAAAATGGGGAAGGAGAATGTGTTGAAATATTCGGGAAGAGATTTCAAAAGTTTCTGGAAATGTAAATGAAAAACATTTCTGGTTCTTACACCACAATGTGCAAATCTTGATTATTTTAAAACTAAGATATGGCTTGGTTTGTCAGAGATTATCCCAAACTGCTGTTCTGTCGTGCTACGGGAGAATTCACCAGCACCACAAAACTGTATTTTCCCCTTCCTTGTTACCTGCATCCACTCGGGAATGCTTTCCAACCTTCGATTCTCACCTGTACAGCAGCAGAGGTGTGTTTGGAGAAAACGTCCAACAGTTTGTTTCCATCAGGGCACACCCTGGGCGAGGCAGAGCAAGGGCTGGTAATTCTGGTTCCTTCTGCAGTGCCGGGTGGGACCTGGGTGAGTTCCTCCCCTTTATGCCTCATGCTTCTGAAATGTACGAATTTAAATAACTTATTCCTGTATAAATTAGTGTTTGAAAGGTCTGTTAAAGACAAAAGAGCACTCCCTGGTAAAAGAGAGGGGGAAATACCTGGGCAAGCACTGCTCAGATGTGGAAAATTAAACAAATATGATTTTAAATGATTTTGTAATTGCTCAGCTGCAAGGCCTCATGTTCAAACTGCATGGGAAAAACCAGATTTCTTAATTTAACTACACAAATTCAAAAGTCTCTTTGAGAGCAATTTTTTGAATTTTTTTTTTTCTTTGGGTTTGTTTGGAGATTTTTAGGAACGTTCTAATCAACTCCACAATGGTTGTAACTTGTATTTATTTCACTAATTTCTCTCCAGCAGGGGCTCAGACACTTTCCATGATGTTGTTGGCTAATGTAAACACACAGAATAAGGAAAGCTGTGGTACTATTAGGGTGGATTTCCATCTCTTTCTCATCCAGGGCACCTGCTCCCCTTTCCCTCCCCTCCTCCCAGTCTTCCCAGCTGTCTGTCTGTCTCATTTATGTCAATTAGAGATTCAATGCTGCCTGATTTAATTGGCCTGACTTTCTCCTCTAACAGAAACCCGAGCGCAGGCCGGGCAGGCAGCAGCTCCTCCGCTCTCCACTGGGGCTGGAGTTGGGAGGGCCGGGGCTTGTTTGCAGCACAGAGCACAATAACCTGTTTGTTACCCTCACCAGGGAGAGGTTGGTGACCTCCTAATGGGGATGGGACCCGGGCAATGATGTCATTGGAAAGCTTGGGGGGATTTCAGAGCGCTCCAAGAATTAGTGTGACCGGTCCCTCACTGTGGGTTGGCTTTTAGTGGAGAGGTGGAGATCCCTGGAAGTGTCCAAGGCCAGGTTGGACGCAGCTTGGAGCAACCTGGGATAGTGGAAGGTCCCTGCCCATTGCAGGGGGTGGAACAAGATGAGCGCAAGTTCCTTCCAGCCCAAACCAGCCTTTCTATGATTCTATGATTTGCTGTGTTGCCTCCTGCCAGGAGGTGAGTCTGTGAGCCCTGAGGTCAGAGAGTGACCAAACTTCCCCAGGCTGCGGCCACAGAGGGCTCATCCTTCTGCTTGGGCTTAACCACGAGTGAGGCTGACCAAAACCCAGCTTTCACAGAGTTTACGTGAGGGCCTGACCCTGTGCCCCTCTGGGCAGCAAACCTGGAAGCAAACCAGCCCTGACAAAATCTTTGCCACCCTTCCACTCCCCCTCCCACAGCCCAATCCCAGGAACCCGCTCTGACCTACTTCTTCTCCCCGGCTCCTCACTCACGTCTCCCTCACAAATTACACAGCCGTCCTTCCCTCCCGGCAGAAATGTGAGTTTCCCAAGGAGCTGGCCCGCGGAGGCGTCAATATTGAACAGCAACAGTACCATCTAGTGACTTGGGCTTCCCGGGAGCATCACTTAGCCGGGAAGAGGGAATCTGTGAATTAGGGAGGCCAAGAAGGTCCCAGATTTGCAAACGAGATCCCATCTCTCGGTTCATTTGGATTAAGGAAACAAATCGTGCTGATGTTCCAACAGTCTCGGGATTTTTTATCAGAGAGCTGTGTGATGCTTCCTCGGGAGCTCGTCCCGTTTCCAGCCTCCTGACTCCCCGCTGAACCCGGCCCTGCCCCACGCTCCCTCTGCTGGCAACCAGCTCCTTGATTTCACACGTTCCCAGCTCCTCGCACACCCACTCGCCCGCACAGCACCGAATCCCGGCAAAGGCATCAGAGCAAATTGAGGGCTGTGGTGGGTTCTCACTCCCGATAAATGTGCACGTTCTCGCCCTGATGAGCCACTAGTGAAATCCTGAATTGGATGCGTGAAATAAATAGATACAATTCAATTTAATCAATCAAAATAGGCCCAAACCCGAGCATAAAGGGCCCGCTCTGTGCAGATCTAAAATTACACACTCGGCAGCTGAAGGGAGGAAATCAAATTAGAGCATTTCTTTCCCCATCAAAGGACATTAGTCCCGATCCAGGTCCGTTACGCTCACGGTGTGCAGAGTTTTCCCTGTCAGAATTTCGGCTGACTGAGGCATCATGTGGCAGTACCGGGTTAGTGACGGGCCTATGGCCTGTTCTGTGTTTGAGGTGACAACTTTTCCCAGCTGTTCTGCAGCACACATGTCCATGTCACCTCTTTCCCAGTGAAAAAAGACCATTGTCAGACGTACAAAATGCACCGAACTGGGGAGAGGTGACACAAAAGCCACACTGCAGAACCTCAGAGCTCAAACACGCTGTAAAATGCCACTGGTACCACAGGAGAAATTGCTTTGCTGGCTAATCAAACACATCCCCTCCTTGCTGCCAGTAGTGCAGCACTGCCCTGAGTCCACTCAGCCTTGCTCGTGGGCTGATGAGCGCCTGACAATTTTCTGGTCTCAAATTAAACAGAAAACTAAATTAGCAAATTAATTGTTTGCCGTGTTTTTCCTTAGTCCCCATCAGCTGCCTCAGGTCCTGCAGCCAATCCAGAGCCCCTCTCTGCAGTTCCCAGTAGAAGGTGGAGCCCTGCACTGGGTCCTGCTATCTACCAAGTGTCAGTCATGTTAATTTTAAATTACTTTTGTACAGCTTGGTGTCAAAACGATTAAAGCATGAAAAGAAAAACTGAACTAGAGGGAGGAAAGAGGGGGGGAGAGAGAGAATGAATAATTTACCTTGCATTTACAGCAAGGACACTTGGATTTCCTTAATTCTTCAACTCTGAGAAGCCTGAAACTTCTATTTCTTCAGCTGTCACCTGCTTGGGACTGTACCCAAGGGGGTGCTCTGGATCACAGAACCCCAGAACCACAGAGTGGTTTGGGTAGGAAGGGACCTTAAAGCCCATCCCATCCCACCCCTGCTATGGGCAGGGACATCTTCCACTGCCCCAGGGTGCTCCAAGCCCCGTCCAACCTGGCCTTGGACACTTCCAGGGATCCAGGGGCAGCCACAGCTTCTCTGGGCACCCTGTGCCAGGGCCTCCCCACCCTCTGAGTAAAGAATTTCTTCCTAATGAGGATCCTACAAGGGTCTGGGATCTAGTTATCACCTCCTTCGTGGTCTACAGGGAGGAGATAACTGCTTACAGCACAATGCCGGGATTTCATCTCAGTTTCTTTCCAGGAAAGGCTTTTTTCCACGCTGCACTCCCCGATTGCTGCAATCACCAACACGGACAAACCCACCCACCCACGTACAGACCTTTTCTCCCCTTCCCAGTGCTCCGCTCCCAACTGGGTTTACTCCATGACTCGCACGTACTGTGCTAGATAATTACATACTCAGAAAATACAGAAATGCCTAATCAGATACAGCCTTAAATGCGCAAGAATTAGGGTTGTAGGATTGCGGCGTAGCATCCCTGGAGCTCTCTGCATCTGGCTCACACAACCAGCCCACGTGTGCTGTGAAAATGTTGGGTTTGGGGCACAGACTGCTTTTATCTCCCTTATTAACTCCATCCATGAATTCTTTGTCTTGCCAGCTACTGAATGGTGTCATCAGTGGTCTTTGAAATACTGTTCTAAATCTGTTGAGGCCAGGAGAACAGCAAAAAGATTTGTAAGAGGGCAACTCAACAGCACCAGAAAATATAAATCAAATTTGGCCACTTCTGTTGATGTTTATGCTGTATCTGGCTTATCCATCAATGCATCTTCCATTCATTTAAAAGGGTATAAATATTGGGAATTATTGTGGCATGAGAGATGTGCCATGAGGTGCTTTGGTAGATGATCACTAACAGGGTGACAGAGCTGTTTGGGAAACGAAAGAGGCTCAAGCCCCCAGTGTAATGTATCCTGCAGGATGTGTGTGGGCTTTTGATTTGTCAAAAGCAAAGAAAACAATTTAACTAATGGGTCTTTGCTGAAAAATGAGCGTGATGCCTTGGAAATTCCTGTGCTGTCTTGTGCTCTCTCCGCGGCAGCCATGGAGAGGAGACACCTCTGTCTTCCACCTGCATTTTACTCCTTTGGCCTTAGGACTAACTCAGCCTTGCTGGATCCCAGACAGGTCATGTGGAGGGCTGAGGAGTGTGTTTGAAACATCCTCCTCCTCCAAAAGCACCTACCTGACTCCTCCAGCGTGTTTGCTTTGGCTGGATAATCTCTGAGGAATCTCCACCTCACTACGTGGGAGCTGTGACTGGGCAGCAGCGTTGCCGGGGCTTCCACTTAAGCACAGAGGCAAAGGAACATTTCTGTCCTTACCAGTGGGATTCCCTTCTCATGACAATGTTTTCTCAGTCTCTGATTTACAAATACATCGTTTAAATTACTTTTTTTTCCTTTCCTAATTGGGAAGCTCCTGTAAACTTCCCTCATCCTCCGCCAGAGACCTGGCAGGAGGCTGGGAAGCTGAAAAGCAGAGTCTCCTGCAGTGCCTTTCAGTGTTATTTCAGTGATATCACTTCAGATGCAGTGAGTCCCAAGTACTCCGGGCCCGTAACATCAGCTTTCCCTGGTTAAAATGTGCTCAGCTTTATAAAACTAACACCTTTTTTACTGGAGTCTGCTAGTCTGCATTCAGCAGAATGTCTGCTTGGGATTGAGTTACTTGAATAACTTTAAAAATAAGAAATGTTGTCAGCCAGAACGTTAAAATATAGGTGTAAATACTACCCTGGATGTAAAGCACAATTTACTTAAAGCACAATTGCAATCCAAGCAGGACTGCCCTTCCACCTGGCACTGGGGAGCCGGACAGGGATTTGTATTGGATCTCTTACCAACAAATCACTCCCAACTGCAAAATCTTTATGTACCAGCCATTAAATGGTTTCAAATAGTCTGTCAGGCAGGCAATTAACATCATTAATTGAACAAAATTCATCCAGAATAATTGATTTGGATTTAATTGCAGGACCCAATATTTCTCAAGGTGTATCTTTACCTTTTGCAGCCGCTCTGAGGATCCCAGTGTTGGGCACGTTGTTCCTCACAGTTCTTGGGAATAGTTACAAACACTTGAGCAGGGAGTATTAAAGTGGTCAGTCCTGGAGTGGCTGCCCTAAAAACAAGAGGATGAACAACTTGCTTAGACAAGAGCACACTGAAAGGACATGTAGGAATAAACCACTTTTTTTTCCCCCCTCAATTCCTGAAATTAGGGAGCTGTGGGCTTTTTTCTCTCCAACACTCGAATTTCCTGCAGTCCAAGAATTTCAGTTGGTTTAATGTGTTGGGGTTTTTTTAGGCTTTTGATAATTCCCCCATGATAGTTTAAAGTATCCACCAGGCAACATCAAGCTTTTCAGTTCAGACTGTGGAATCAGCTCTTTATTGGGGGACACTTTATCCCCTTGAAGTATCCAGGATGATTTATTCTTATGGGACATGTGCACAAAGTGACATTTTCCCATCCCCTGCTCTCTAAATACAGGATTTCAGTTGCTCAAAGCCCACCAGCCTCACAGCGTGGTGAGCGATCTGGTTTTCCATAGCAGCCGTTTATTGGGACCTGCCTTTTTTATTGAGGAAAAAAAGGGGCATCTGGAAACAATCCAACTCAGCCCAAATTTTTTGAAGGAGTTGTTTTAATTTACTCCAGAGAAAGCTGTCTGTGTGTAAAGTCACCGATCTGCTGATGAGTAATCGGGGAGCTTTTGTGTTTTAATATTTTGATGTTTAAGGGAAACAGCACAAAGCTGACAGAATAAATCCGTGTATTTACAAGCTGTTCTGCACTGACTGGGGTACAAAGAGCAAAGGAATACAAGTACAACAAAGAGCAAGTGACTAGAAGATATTAACACAGCTCATCCTCAACTGAGCAGTGCTGGAGGAGTCTAAAGCCAAGAGACGATTCCTGGTCCAGGAGCTGGAGGCTGCCCTTTCCAGTAGACCCTGAACTACGGAATTTAGAGCTAAAACCCAAGGAGACGGGACTTCCAAGAGATCCTCCCCCCTCAATTTACATTTGGGGTTTAGGTTTGTAAATGAAGCCACGTAGGCATTTAGGAATGGTGTTAAGGAAATGGAAGCATAGGAAAGGTGCCGGGCATCTAGAATCAGGAAATTTCTATGGAAATGCTTGGCTGCTAACAGGATTTACGGGTATCTCCTTGCTCTAATGGATCTTTCTCTTCCACATAATTTCATTACATGTTGCCTGCCTTTCCTGAGTAGTCCCAGCATCCCTGAAACTTGTGGATTCAGCAGAGGAAGGGGCTTTTGGCATCAAAGTGTTGCATTGTAACACCAGAGAGGATCAACAGCTCCACATTTAAAGGGTGGCAAAGTGGGAACGGGCAGAGCTGGAGAGAGGAGCTGGTACAAGGCACCAATCTGGAGAAGGCAGAGGAAGTGAGAGGCCTTTAACTGCAGGGCAGGATCGCCCCAGCCCATGTCTAATGAACCACACGGTATTTACTGCCCGTGTTCATGTATCACAGGCATTTATCAGCACACTTGCTTTAACCTCCTGTTTTTTCCACTTTTTTTTCCCTGTGGCTTGTATACGTTAGGCATTTGTACTGTTGTGTCGTTAAATAATTCAAGTATTAAAGTGCAGACCCCAAAGCCCTCTCGGCTTGGAGACATCCTTCAGCCAAGTCTAACGGGAAGGAGTTTTACCCTCTACTGAAGTTGTTTGGAAGTGAGGTGAACAGGAGCACGTCTACACGTGGGAAAAAAGGACAACTTAATGCATCCAGAGCCAAGTAAGGTTGGACTCGATGATCTCAGAGGTCTTTTCCAACCTAACTGATTCTGTGGAAGCACCACAGGTGTGTGAGCTGGCCTGGATTCCTCAGTTTTTTCACCCAGGCAATGTGAGCCCTTCCCCAGCCTCGGAAGCGGCCGGGCTCCCCCGCAGCCTCGGCAGGCAGAGGGCAGCAAAGGAGCCTTTTCACGTTTTTTCTTTTTTTTTTTNAGGGGCTCTTTTTGGGGGGTCTCTTCCCCCTGGCCCCCCGGCCATGCCGGGCTCTTTTTCCCCACCCCACCTCTCAGTTTTGGGGGTAGAGGGGCTCTCCCGGCTTGTGAGGGAAAAAAGGGGGGTCTGCTCTTCTACACCCCAGGATGTGAGGGGAAAATGAGGTTCAGCACTTCCAGACTCCAGGTTGTGTGGGGAAAAACAGGAGTCTGCCCTTTCACCCTCCGGATTGTGAGGGGAAAAGAGGTTCAGCTCCCCCACCCTCGCACGGCGGTTACGAGGGAGTTTATGCCTTACTTCTCCCTGCTCCATCTGCACAGAAAAAGGGGGTGGGGGTCGGTGTGAGGGGTGTCAGCAAACTCGGGGGGTGTCCGGGCACGGGGAGCGGACTGTGCCCTGCCCCCCCTTCCATTCCCGGCCTGGGACTCTTTCGCTCCCGCCCCCCCTCGCTCCTAAGCGGGAGTTTCCAGGAAGCACTGAGGAGAGCCGCGGCACCACACAGCCTCTCGCTCAGCGTGCTCCTTCCGCCGAGGCCGTGGCAGGAACGCCAAGTAGTCCCAACCGCCTCCTCTCCCTCACTCGGCAAAATGCTCCATCCCGCGGTCCCTTAGCCGGGACATCGTTACAGGAACGGGGTGGGAGAAGCGCTTCCCTTCCCGCATTCCCCCCGCGGCTTCGGGCGGGATAATCGGGATGAACGATGGGGGTGGGGGAGGTGAAAAAGCCCCAGCGCCGGCTGCGGCGGAGGGATCCGGAGGCGCGGAGGAGTGAGGAGGCACGGGGAGCGGGGGGTGAGCGGGAAAACGCGGCGCGGAGCCGGGAACAGCGCCCCCCTCCCCCTGCGGCGGGGGCGGGAACAGCCGCTGAGGGGGGGGCGCCGTGAGAGGGTC
>VWZT01010914.1:0-18073 GCA_013397055.1 Pachycephala philippinensis | reverse complement strand
CGCACCTGGGCTCTCCCTCCCTCGCTCGCTCCCTCCCCGCGGCCGCGGAGCCGCGCTCCCTGCGCCCCACAGATAAGGCCGGGGCTCGCCCCACCCCGCGGGGCACCCCGGGCTCGCCGTGCTGGATAAGCGGAGCCGCCACGTTGAGGGAAGTTTGCCCCGTGTTCCCCCGCCACGCCTCGCCCGCGGGTGTTGTGACTTCGCACAGGACCCCACAAACCCCAGCACATGGTGCCGGTAGCCCCGCGGGGAGCTGCGATCCCGGCCGTGCCCCCCCGGCCCTGTCCTTGTCCCGGTGACACTCGTGTCCTCCTGTTAACCCTGCGGAGAGGGGACAAAAGCTAAACTATGATCCTGCGCCGCTTCCCCCCCATCCCGCTGCCGGCTCCATGAGCTTCACATCCTCCTGCTAAGGCTGAAAGGAACAAGAACAAGAGCTGCTGATGGTTGTAAGGCCTCGCTCGGTTCTCCCCACCCCCTCCGCCAGCACCATCCCCCACTGCAGCTCCCATGGACTCGTATCCCTCCCATTAACGCTGGAAGGGGAGGGCAGGAGCTCTGATGGGTTTTTCTCAGGCTTTACTCTGTTTTCTCCCCCCACACACCGACCAGCACCAGCTCCACAGCCCTGCAGAAGTGCAGAGCAGGCTCTGCTATCACATCCATGAATGCCCCTTCCCTCTGAGCTCCAAGGAAAAAGGAAAAAAAACACCCTGATTCCCCTCGTTTTGCTTATTCATTATAAGCGGTTGGCAGTGTGCTGTTAAAAACGTGCGATCTCTTGTTTCAGAAGCATCTGTGCTTTAAGAATAAGGTTTTGTCTTCTTGAATGTGGCTCTTCATAATAATCTCTTGAAGTGCTCCATTTTTGTCCTTAAAGTTCTATTTTATTACCTCTTCTGGATCAGTGAAGGTCGGTTTAACCCTTTAGAGATTAAAATCAGCAGCCACTTTAGGAAAACGTTGCCCTTCTCTTTATTAATTCATGGTTACAATAATATTTTATGGAGGATTTTTTTCCCCAGCCCAGACCTTCTGCATGCTGAAGGAAGTGTGTGCTTCAGCACTGATTAAAGTCATGTATGAGTTAATGAGAAGCTTGCAGAGTATGCGAAGCAAGAGAAAATCTTTAACCAGCTCTGCTGTTCCTTCTACATACCACAAACTTGCACGCTGTAACCAGAAGGTGGATTGAATATGTGTGAAATGCTGCAGTAGGAGACTCTTAAATCGCATCACAGGTGGATGCTCACTCAATTAATATGTTATCATTTCAAAATACCTTGAAGTTAGGTGGGTTTTGTTGATTTTTTTTTTTTAAGTATTTTGAGACTTCCCATTTCCACATACATAGAAATGGATGAAAGATGCTATAAGCTCACAAAGTATTATTTTGTGGATGGATTTTTAAATTTTGAACAGTCTGTGTTCCCCTGTTCTCACTGCTTCCTGGGTTAATGGATTGATAACACAGGAGGGACTCTGAGGTGCTGGAGGAACCAGCAGTGGTGTCAACATTCCAGTTGTGGGACTTCTAATTTAAGAAACATATTGTCATAAGGAATAAGATCAAGGCTGAATCCTGCTTGCATTTAGGTCCAAATACAAAATACGCTTTGGAAGGAGTCCCCAGGGAGCACTGAGAGTAATTAAGTAAAAATAAAACCTTTCACTTCACCCCCCCCCTTCCCCTTGTAACACAGACAAGTCAGTGCAATGCTGGTTTCATTCCACCATTTTCATTACATGTCCTGATATTTCTTAATTTTGTATTGCAGCTGAAATACTCGGGTGACTTATAATTTCAGTGATTTGGGGGTATTTCTAGACCATACTTTTAAAGAAGTCATCTCGCTGTGTCCCAGAAGGAGCCATTGAGCAGTTGTTCTCATAAACAGCACTGAACTTCTTACAGCCTTGCCTTTCCAAACTCCTTTTTTCCCCCTGTAAATTTCATCCTTAACTGTTGAATTCCCTTTTCTTTACATTAAGTAAATATTTATTAGTACCACTTGGATTTTTTTCATCTTTTTAGAAGAACAGAGCCTTGTCACTGAGACAATCCTTTCGTATTGAGGAGGTGACATAAAAAAGGAGTGAAGGAGAGTTGTCTTGTGCTGGGAAATGCCATTTTTGGAAAACAATACTATAGGAAATGGAAATGAAAAATACATTTTATGCTGGTGGGAACTTGTAATGAGGCTAAGAGAGGATTTGATGTCTCAGAAAAGCAATGATTACAAGGGGAAAAGCGTGACTTTATCATCCATTTGTAAAAGTTCTCTGGCTGAATATCCTTTTGGGGAGCTGAAATTTGGCTCAAGTCTGTTTATGAACATCTGTTGAATGGAATTTTAAAAAGGCACAGATTATAATCTTAGTTTCTGCTGTCTGTTTAAATGATAAAATAAAGCAAAATCAATGTATCTGCAAGTACATTTTGGGGTTTGTTTTGTTAATAATTAGCTGCATGAATGTTCAGTAGTCTCTACTGCTGATTATTGGGCTCTCTATGTGTTCCCATACATTTTTCTCTTTAGCATATAAAATATTGCCTCTACCCCTTTCTGTAGCTGTCTAATTCCATGTGAACACTCCTAGAAAGCATTCAAGTTTTTGTAGGGTTTTTTTGTGACAGGAGGCTCTTGTATTTTGGCATCTGTGACATTTTTCGCACCGGGAGCACAGCGAAAGGGAGTTTGAAGGGAGATGCTGAGAGCTGTTGGGTATTCCCAGAACTGCGGCCGTTTGCTTCAATTCACATCCTGCCCACCTGTCCTCTGCCAGGGCTGTAAATGCAACCACTTCCCCTGGCTCAGGATAGCACCACTTCAGCTTCTATTTCTGCAGCATTTGTGACCTCCTCTTATTCAGGGAGGACTTCACTGTAATTTTCCCTCCTATTATTTTGCCTCTTTTCACAGCCTGATGTTTTTTTGCTGTTGTTTTCTATTCCAAGCGAGGATGCTGTGAGTGCTTCAGCTCAAAATTTAGGTCATCTCCGATGGAAGAAGGGAGACCTAAAAAGTAAAAATAAGATTTCAATGTGCCTTTAAAAGTGACAACTCTTTGGGAAAAAATGTACAAGCTCACCTGTATTTTGTGGCAGGACAGGAATGGAGGGATTTCCTGATTCCAGAATGAAAGCTGTCTCTCTTTGTGAGTGTGGTTTCTTTTCCATGTGCTTTCCTGGTCTTTCATTTTCACACCTGATTTAAGCTTTAATCACTCAAATTATTCATAGACTTGCCCTGGAAAAAGAAGAGAGTGACCTCTTCCCGTCTGGAGTAGATGGATTCACCACCAACAATTGTAAATGGATGACTTAATAATGGGGTTTGCACTTAAAATTTTTAATTCTGTGATTTCATTGCGTTTCAGGAATTCTGCATGTGGTCTTTTCTGAACTGATAAGTTGGAGTTGTACCACAGAAATTTATTTCTTGCAGTTTATCTCTTAGCATTGGGCTCCTGTCTACAAAGAGCTGATGATTCCCTGAGCTGCTGAGGTGCCAAAGCACCTTGCCCAGGACCAGGCCTGTGAGTTATTTTTTTTTGTCTGTAATTATATCCAATGTCTTCCATGACAAGGAACCTCAAGACAACTTATGAAATCAAAGCCACAAAAGCACTGCCCGTTGGGGGTTATATGATTACACTTTAGCTGTCCCTCAGCCTGGGGGTGCCTGAGGGGACAGAGAGCCAACTGCTCCTCAGTTCCTGTGGGTGGCTGGAATCAGCCACTGGAATTGATAGATATCTGTTGCTCTTGCTTTTCTGTTACTTTAGTGGCTTAATTTAAATTACTAAGGAACTCGTGAATCCGTTTTGTTTGGTTTCTGTTCTTCCTAGCAGCTCTCTGCAGTTTTATATGTATTAAAAGTGCTAAGCTTCCTCTGGCCTAGATGTACAATAAATACCTTAGTCAATGCAGTTAAGTCCAGTTTCCTCTATTCACTCAGAAGAGATTTGTTCCTTATCTGAATTGTTCCTCCATTCAGAAGGAGGGAAGACTTGCGCAGCCAGAGCTCAGCTCATAAATCACCCAGACAAATGGAGCTTGGGGCAGAAGAAGATACAAAATGGGAATAGTTGTGATTTAGGCTCCATGAGGTTTTTGGAGTTCTGCTATGGGAATGTGCTTACCAACTGTTTGAAATACAAATGTTTAGAATGGTCACCATTTTCCAGCTATTCCTTCAACTGGACTTGCAGTTATCAGCTGGGCCCTGCACCTCAAGGGTACCTCCCTTCACCCTTAAGCATCCTCTGGTATTTGGTGGCTTCTCTTTAACAGTATTGGTCTGGTATTGATAACTGGTTTTTATCAGAAGGTTAGAAAGAGCTCCTTGGTCTTCACCCAGGCTCTGCTCTGATCCACAGATACGACACAATCCACTCACTAATTTCTGTGGCTCTGTCGGGGCAGAGGTGGCTCCCAGCCAGCAATCAGTGCACCCACAGCAGCTCAGAGAACCTGGGCTGCAGGTTCTGGACCAAACAAGGGTAACACATGGGTTACATCTCCTCCCTACCCCAGAGTCACCCTGTTTCTGCTGCACACAGCTCTTCAGATGACACCAAGCTTCTCTTTGCTTGGTCTTTTGCCTAACTTAAACAATTCATCTCATTTGTGTTCAATACAAGGTTATTTTCTACTATTAGCTCTTTTATAATGTCTTCATTGCTTACAGTTCTGAAGAGTTGGTATCTTTTCGATTCCAAGAGTGTTTGATAAATACACTTGTTGGCACCTGTCCTTGTTTCCCTCCACTCCTCCCATATTCACTCTAAGGACCCTTCACAACACTCTCACCTCCCTTAGTTATGAGTGGTCGCTCCCTCTACCAGATTAGAGCTTCCTGTTGGTGTTGTGTCATTTCTGAGCAAGGAAAGGCTGATACCTTTGAGCTCAGTGGTTGCTTCATCTCCTCAGCTCTCCCAGGGGTCTTGCAGGCGCTTTCAGTTCTGCCTCACATCTTTGATTTGGTGAGGTTCCCTGCTATTTACATTTCTTCACATATATCCTCTTCATACCATCTGCTACCTTATGTTTTGCTCATCTCTGAAATGTAGTGACCATATTTCATGCAATGTTGTTCTACATGATTTTCTTAAAATTTAATTAAAAGGTTCTGAAAGAACAAAGCAAATTAGAATTCACCCATTTTGTGCAGACACTTTAAGTGAATGTGAAACAACTCAATAAAGACCTTCAAATCCCTTGAATGAATTTGTGACCAAAATTCTGTACACTGTTTATCCAAAGAGTCTAGTATTAAATTAATTAGGAGAGTTTTATTACTGACAAAAGTTAAGGTTGTTATTAAAGAACAGCATCTTCTCTAGAAACTCTTTCTTTGGAATCCTGAGTAGTATTTACTTTGGAGTGAGTGTGTGGCTGTGCCTTGTTAGATAAAAGCTGCAGCACTAAAACTGTTTTACTGAACTTAGCTCCTGACCTGCCTTCTGAGGCCACAGCTACAAAGGGATGATACATCAATCTAGTTTGTTTGATCTAATTACAGCTGTTTAACCATCCTGAGCACAAGTGCACTCACCCCACTTTGTTATGCTGATTTCAGGTATTTTCACTGTTAATCGGGTGCACGGTGCTTGGTTCTTTCTTGTATTAATTTACTTCTCAAGATATTCTGGGCAGTTATCCCACAGAGAGGTGTTCTGCTACTCAGCTGTATGTTATTTTTCACAATGTGTTGACAAGGAATTCTCAGGAATTCAGGGATTCTGTGGGTCAACCTGACAAATGACTACTCATTTTCTCCTGACATCCATTGGTTTTTTGCCTGTGCAACTTCTTTCCTGAAAGGCTGCAAGGTTGCATGAAGAAGAAAGTGGTAAATCCATGAAAACATCCCTTAACATGCAGAAGCCCATTGCCACCTGTAGAAGAGCAGATTTCTGATTATTTCTAACTGAAAACTCTGGAGTTTATGTCAAGAATATTGTCATGGGATCTTCTTTTAATGTGTATATATGATCTTTCATGCTTGGCTCAAGAAATTACCTGGAGTTTTTCCCATTTACAGTCTGTGAATCAAACAAGGGTTATGGAGCTTCAAGGAATAAACATGGTCTATCTCCCCTTCTGTTTCCAGTGCCCATGAACTTTGGATTGCTGACCTGTCCTCTAACAAAATGGACTATAGGTGTTTTGTCCCCTCTCAATTCTACCATGAGCTCTCTCCTTTTTATTTTCTCTTTTTTTTTTTTCCAATTGATTAAGCAAATCCAGCATTTCAGTTTGTTCTTGAGGTTTAGATTTCCTCAGCCTCCCAGCATTCTTGTTGCTCTCTTTGTGCTCTTTCCAGTTGCTTTGCATCTGCTTTTATTTTCTTACGTGGAACCTGAAAGAGGACAGAATATTCCAGCTGAGATCTCACTGAGTTCAGCAGGAGAATTGTCAGGGGTGTCCTACGTAAAGCAGCCTTATTAAATATTTCTGTGATGTATTATCTTCATTGTGCTGACTCAAATTCGGTTTGTGATCCATTACAACCACTGCCTGCTCAGATCCTCCCCTCCTCATCCATGCTCCTGTCTTGGTCCTTGGCTGCGAAAAAACTCCTCTGAAAATGCCATGCCTGGAAACAAGGGGAAGACAAAGATCTGAGGAGGCTTTCCAAATGCACTGTTCTCTTGAACTCTAAGTGTGTCAGCTTGCTGATGGAAGAGGAATTGTGAAATAATGTGTGTTTGCAGTATTGGATGGAAATTATAACATGTTTTGTCTTACTATTACTCTGAAACTCTCAATGTCCTAGAAATTCTGAGTTGGAGTAGGAATGGTTGTTTGCAAATGGGAGAGAAGATAGTTACAGTACCTGAGTCTTAGATTGTAATTTTCTTACTAAATGTTTCACTCTCCCATTAACAAGACAAGCAGAATAATTAGCTAATGTACCTTTAACGAATTAATAGAGTTGCTAGAGGTGAGATGAGCCAAAATTAAATCTGGAAGGCATTTGAAGAAAACAACAACAGGTAAGTTCTGGGGTTCTCATTTGGTCCAAAACACTGATGGCATGAAGATACAGTTCATGGCTGTGAGGTGTCCTCTGGTGAGAATGCTGAGAAAAAGGTAAAGGTAAAGAAAAAAAGGAGGAAAACACCCAAACTGAAGATGCTTTTTGGCTCCATGCTTGTATGTGTTATTGTTTATAGGAAGGGGAAGAGGTGGCAGACCCAAGGAAGCTCGGAACAGTGGCATGGGAAACATCTCCAGTGGGCAGGCATGTAAGACAGAAGATCCCCAGAAGGGCAGCCCTGATTTGTTGCTATCTTGCTAAAGCAGGTAAGTTTTGTGTGGAGAGGGGAAGAGATGTGAGATGAAAGAAATGAGTGATACATGTTCCTGGCGATTCCTTATGATGGAAACAGAAACACTTTAGGAAAAACGGACCTATGGTGTGAGCCTTTATGGGCTTCCGGGAGGTGCAGTCCTCTGGGATTTTGGAAATCTCTCTCTTTGCAGAGTTCCCTGCAGAGCAGAGGAGCCCTCCCTGCCGAGGTGACAGTGACAGTGACAGTGTGTGCCGGCTCGGCCACACAAGGATCAGTGCTGAGTCCTCCAAGCACTGTCTGACACAGGGAATGTGCTGAGCTGGTGTGTGCTCCAGGCCCACATTAATTCACTCTCTGCTCCGTGGTTCTTCACGCTCCTGTGACCCGGATGAATTTACCAGGGAGCTGAGCAGGGTGTTCAGTTTTCCTGTCTGCGGTTCTTACACTTTTGCCCACCCTAATCCAGTTCTTTGCACCGCGATGCAAACTCTAATTATAAATCAAATCATACAACCTGCCTTCTCAAACTCTTGTCTCATTCAGAGTTTTCTTTTATCCTTGTTATTTGATGTTTGCTTCCATATTTTATTTATTGCATATAATTCAAGTGCTGCAGTAAATACAGAATTCCTAATTGTAATGGATTTTTGTTACACTTATCATTACAGTGTCTGAATACTTTTTAACCACTGTAAATGCATTTTCACAATATTGCAGAGATTTTCTTCTCGTTTCACTGATTAAAAGTGGGGAAAATAATCACAAAACTGTCAAAGTTCTCCACTGGGTCAGTGTTTCCCAGAGGAAAGAAGGATTCTTTAAAATCTAGTTTTTCTAGTAATAAGACATCCTATTCTAGCAACCATTTTAATGGTACTCAGGCCTTTAGATATGTATTTGTTGCCAACATAACCCTCAAGTTCAAATACTGTCTTCAAGCCATAGTCTGTGTATACAAACTCACCCTGTCACCCCTCTCTTTGTTGGAGTTTGCTGAAAGGAAGCTTCACTCTTCTCTCCTGACAGATTCCTTGCTCTTGTAACCAGCTCAGGGAGCTTTTTCTATGATTATTCCAGTTTTCACGTGTCACTCTTGAATAGAAACTGTACCCAAAATTCTGTAAGAGAGCTGTTGCCATAACATCTGGATGTGCCTTACCTGGTCTTTAGATGCCATTTGTCATCTTCGTTTCTGTGACTAAGTAACACTTCTGAGTCTTCATCCTTCCCTGCTAGCTGTGGTGAATTCCCAGTTTACAAGAGTTTTGGCTGTCAGTCCCTGTGTGAACAGCCTTGTGATTTGCATTAATCTTATTACTGCATTCCACCAGCCCATTCCTCAGCATTCCTGTGCTGTTCCAGAACCTCATCCAGTTCTTCATTTAGGATATTCCAGTCTTCTGCACTGATGCCTTTGGATGTTGTCAGTAACTACCTGAATTAACACTCTTTTTCCAGTTCCTTGTGCTTGTGTCACTTAAAACCCATCAATAGCACCTGTTCTGAGACCAAAGCTGCAGGAGCTTTCAAAGCACTCACTCTCTAGCCCAAAACTTTCCATTTCAGCACAATCCAGCACTGGATTTTTAGTCATATTTTACCCACAAAACTTCTCTTGCACTGACCTTCATATTTTCCAAATTAACTGGTATTTTTACATGATGCACCAGACCAAACACGTCACTGATTTTGGGATGGGGGAGATCTCCTGTGTCTTCTTTTACTCAGAAAAATTTGCTGCCTTACCAAAGAAAGACATCAGCTTTGTCTGGCATGATTGCAACCTTTGTTGCATTTCTTCTCTTTGCTTTCCTCTACATCTTTTCCCCCTCCTGAGGAAAAATAATTTAAGTTTTGCATCTCACTGAGGTCAGACTAATTGACCTCTCCTTGTCTGGACATTACTTTCACAGTCTGTGGCTTGATTTTGGGGTGGGTTTTTTCCTTTCTCCTTGTAATTGGATGTGAAATTTAGATTATTTTTGTACCTCTAGAAGTGGTGGGAATAAATTCACTCATTTGCATCACAACTCAGCTGTCGTGCTTCTTGTTTTGGTTGGATTTTGTTTGTTGGTGGCTGTTTTGATTTGGTATTTTTTTAAAATTTAAAGAAAGTTGCTGCATTGTGGCTACTAAACAGGAAGAAAGAATTAATTTTGAAGTATTTGCAAAGTTCTTTAAAGCATAATGATAATGAGCAGTTTCTTGAGCAATGATAGCTGAATCCAGGGCTCCGTTATCCTGTGGGATGCTGATAAGTGCCAGGGGCTCGTTGCAGCCCGTGGCTCATCACTACCCTGCAGAAGTTCTTCTCCTCATGCTGCCTCAGCATTATTTACTGCTCTCAGCCCTGTGTTTAAACAGAAAATGAAGCGTGCTGGGCACTGCACACATGTATGAGGCAGTCCTGTACAAAATACACTCTAAAAATAGACAGGGTAAGTGAAACAATAGGGAGACACTGATTCCAGAGGGTCAGGATTGCGCAGGGAGGGCTGCAGTGCCCGTGGTGACTGCATGAACCCAGGGCACAGGAAAACCCGAGGTCAGAAACTATGTTTCCTGAAGCTGGGAAAAGTAATTTTTTAAATACTTTGTTTCATAATACAGTTAATTGCACCTTCTTCTGACAGCTGTAATGACTATGACTCTTTCTGATCACGTTTCTCTCAGGATCTAAATCCAAAGATCGGGATGCAAGCAACAACCATTATATGTTTGGATTTGGAGTGGGGTTTTTTGTTGTTTTGCCAGATATACTCAATATTTTTATAAATATTTGAAAATGATGTCTTTTTTACGATTCTTCAGTATGTCTGGAGCTCAGTTTTACAGAGGAAGCTCTGGCCAATGCCTTTGTTTTAGTGAACATGTGTGTGATATCCCAGCCTTTACCAGCAGTGCTATTGCTGAGGTGTGATCACGGGCCTCTCTCAAGACAGAGATAACTGATAGATAAAAATTACCTCATTTCACAGTCCCACAGCTGAACTCTGAAAGTTCCAGCAAAGCTGGTCAGAATGTGTTTGAATTTTTGTTTGTGAGTAAATGTCACTGAGGTCCCTACTTGTGACATTCAGAAGGTGACTTTTGGGCCATTTGAGCTCGATGGGGTGGAGGCCTGGAGCAGAAATCAGTCCCATCCCCACACACGGACCCTGTGTGTGTGGGAAGTCCCAACACTCCCCGCGGGGGGCTGATTACAGAATTCAGATTGGGAAATACACGTTTATGGGAGACTGCTGAAAGGTAGATAAGGACAATTTCTGTTTGACCCTTTCTTGGCCAATGTTTGCAAGCTGCTCAACACCTTGTTTGTGTGGAATATTGAGATTGTTTTGGATTATTCATTTTTTCACCAGTTATTTGCGCCTGCCTTTGTACAGCTGGAGTGAAGGGACATTACTAAGTGTTCTCCCCATAGCATGAATATTTAATAGTTTGTGTGTTCCTTCTCTGTGACGTGTGTGCCTATATAATACCAACAAAATCTCTTAAAGTCAGTTTTTGCAAGAGATGTTCAAAGCACATCATGTAACTGAGTCACAGTGCTGAGTAAACCACACTACTGTAGAATTTCACCTAAAATCTGAATTTGCCAAATGGTGGTATTTTGCATATAAGCACAGATTCTGCTAACTTCCCCTCGAGATTTTATTCCAGTCCAATCCAATTTCCCAGTATGGACGAACTGGTGCGTCTTAGAAATAAAAGAGAAATGTTTAGCCTATTGAAAAGAGGATTTTCTTTGTTTCTCAGATGTGCAGATACTCATGATTTGGAGCTCAGAGCTGCTCTGAGTGTGCTGGGCGGATACTGCAAAGTGCTGAGTGCATGGCTAACTTTAAGGGAGTAGATCCTTCGAATCACCGGGGCTGCTGATGTTTAAAATTACGCAGAGACTTAAGTACTCTGATGGCCCCCGGCCAGTGGCTTTCACATCTCCTAGGACTGAGCCCTAAGGAGACGCAGTGATCAGCTGCAGCTCAATTTCCTTCTCCCGTTTTAAATATAAGGTTTAAAGCCCAAATTCTGACAGCTGTTTAATTAAAGATACTCATTTTAACTGTGAGGAATGTGATATGCAGCGGCGCTACGCCTGCTTTCTTTCTTTCTGCCTCTCCTGGCATCCCAGCTCACTCCTCTATAGCGTTAGTGCAGGGCTTGCAGTTTTCACTGCTGCTCCGTTCCTGCTTTATCCTCTTCCATCTTTTCCATCTGCTTTATTCTGTTTGGAAAATGGCAATGTAGAATGTGTTTGGTGTAACCTTAATCCTGACCAGCATCTGGGCTCCGTTTGAAAAAAAAAAGCATCTACTGCAAGGAAGGTTTCTGTATATGTTTCCCCACTTTACTAAAACAAAGTTGGGGGGTGGAGGGCAGAACCAAAAATAACCATTGCAAAATCATATTTATTTTAATTGACCTGCTAATTAATATGTGGGTTTTAATGTGTTTTCCTGCCTACATGGACAAACCGTGGGGTTTGTGCTCTCACCTCTGTCCCGGTGGGGGTCGAGTCAGAGGTAAACCGGATTTGGACCATTTTGGGAAAGGAGAGAAAGGGGGGAGGGGGACGGTTATTTACATCTGCTTTTAACAGCCTCGCTGCTAATTCCTCCCAATATGTAAAAGTTAACGCCGCCATAAAACACGGGATGCGCTGAAATTCCTGCCTGATGCTTCCTGACGTTTCCCTGTTAAACTTTCCCAGGCCTGCAGAGGTCCCGGTGCGGGGCGGCTCCCTGGGACACGCCGGGGACGGGCAGGACGGGGACCGCCGGTGCCCCCGGTGCCCCCCGACCCCCGGCCCGGGCAGGGCAGGGCAGNCCCCGCGGAGCTCAGGGTGCTCCCAACACGGAGCCAGCTCCGATGGGGGGCTGGGACCGCTCCCACCCGGCCAGGACGGCGCTTCCCGGCCCCGCTGCGCTTCCCGGGGGGCCCGGCCCCGACCCCCGAGGCCCCTTTTCCAATCCTGCTGCTGTTAGATTTTCCCGAGCCGCATCTGCCCCGCGCTCCCAGCCCGGGGCTCTTGAACTTCAGTCCCCGGCAGCCACAGAGGTCGCTTCTGAGCTCCACGCGAAGCTTTTTTTTCATTATTTATTTATTTATTTTCCCCCAACTCAGGCTCTCCCTCCCTCATGGCCGGAGTGGAAAAGCACGTTTAAATCCCGAACTCGGCTTTCCCACGTGGTGTCTCGCTGAGCTGCTGTCACAGCCACGCCGCGCTCTCACAGGGCACCGGAGCTTCTCCCCTGCCCTGCCGGGAGGGCACAAGGTGATGAACATTTTTAATCAAACCGTATTTTCGGGACACCTCACTAAACCCCAAACCTGTGCTGAAAAATTCACTCTTGTCGTAGTCAGGCTCTTGCGTTTTGATTCCACCTGGACCGAGTGTACAAATAATGAGGGGATTAAAGTTCTGCTCCCCCTTCCTGGGTGCCTGCTAAAGGGATGGATTTTTATCAGCGATTTGGGGGTTAATTCAGACAAGTTTATTTCACATTCTGGATCTGCACACATGCAAAGAGCAGGAGTGGTTTGGGGTGAAGGATTAGCAGTGTGTACAGGGGGACAAAACCAGTTATTGGTATCAATATGGGAGGTATTGGATGCATGTCTAAGCATTAAATCAAGGGGGGGCTGGGTTTTAGGTGACTTTTCACCCCATTCAGAGATCATGGTCACAATGCACTGTGTTTCAACACTCACTGGGGAGAAAGGGAGACAGAGGGGAGGCAGGGCAGTACCCCGAGTTGCATCTGGTCTTCAGACCTTGCTGTAATCTCTAAGGGAGGGTGTCCCCCACCTTTAACAATTCAGTTTGAACAGGCCTAGAGCACGACACATCTTTAAGGCCTTTTCCCTGACGTCTCTAGGAGGCAGCCTTCATTGAGCGAGCAAAGCAAATCTTGGCAAAAAGAGCACCGAAGGATGTGAACCCCTTGGAAAATTCCACTTCCTGCCCAGCACTGCGTGTCCTTGGGTCTCTCACTCATTCCCATGCACTTAACGAGGGATTTCTGCCTCAGGCTACCACACCAACTTTCTAAATAAATGCCGCGCACAGCCGAGCTCGGTGCTCTGCAGTTAATCTCAGCCCAGCACCAGCTCCCTCTCCTCTCTTCCTACTTCCCTCCATTTTATTTCTCCGCTGTTTTTTCTCTCCAGCAGACTCCAACTCTCTCTCCTGCTGAACTTGCCGGGAACAAAAGGCTCCGTTCCCGATCCAGCCCGCAGTTGCCGTGAGAAACTTCCTCGCCAGCGTTGTCTGTCGCTCCGCTCTCCCTCCCTCGCTCCCTCCCTGCCTCGGGAAAATGGCAGTGCAAGAGCTTGATGAAAAGGGGGGAAAAAACCTTCTTTCTCAGCGCCTGCCTCTCCCGCAGCACCCCCCCTCCCCAGTCGTGACGCCTGAACTCAAACTTCTCTAAAAATACACTTTAGGAGGGCAGATTCTCATGGGAGGGGATGTATTTTTTACTCCCCACTGAAAAGAGGCGCCGAGGTGGGGAAAAGGCCGAGGTACAGCTTTTTCCAGGCAGAACCTGCTGCTGACCTCTCCCGCACGGCATCGCCAGGTCCCAAGGATTTTGAACACAATAAGTTTTCCTTCAGTGGGAAAATCCAGGCCCAGAGTTCAGATCTTTCTCTTTTCGCAGCTTTAAAAGCCTTTTTTCCCCCCCTTTTTTTTAACTCTTCACAGTGGGGTTCATAGCAGAACGCGGTCGCTCTGCCAGCCCACCCAAGAGCTCCCAAATCTGGTGGGATTCAGGCAAAACACTGTTAGATCCGGATCCAGTGCAGGGGTTTTTGCAAACTCCGGTCCGCGTTTTGATTTTCTTTTTTNTTTTTTTTTTTTTTTTTTTTTTTTTTTTTTAGTAGATTCACTCTTCCTTCCCCGAGCGCACAGGAGCGCTCCTGTCCGAGGGCAGCCGGGGTGCACCCCCGGCTATAGAATAAATGGGGTTCGTCTTTCCCTGCACTCCATTATTGTTTTCCTCCCCTTCCCGGTATCCCCCAGTTTTCCCTGGAATCACTAAATTCCACCTCCAGCCTTGTTTTCACTGCAGGGTGAGCGCTGCTCTCCTCGCTCAGGCCCGAATCCGCACACATGTGCCCCCAAAACTTGCGCTGTCCCACTTCTCCCCCCGCTCCGGGGGCTCGGGTGCGGGCCAGGGGCGTGGGACACGCGTGGGACACGCGTGGCACCAGCCCCGGCTGCCCCCGGCCCGCGGGGGTCGCGCAGGATGCGCGGGGGCTGCGCTCCCGCGTCCCTTCCCCTCCGCGAACTCCGCTTCGCTTTTTCCTCCTCCTCGCCAGTGCTGCTAAAATAATGCATTTCCTCGAGTCAGGCCGAGTCCACTTTCCTGCCTTAAAATGCATCCAAAGTTTCGCAGCTCGCTGTCAGATGTCACCAGCGGGCTCTCGCGGGGCGGCCGAGCCGGGGGCTCGCTCCCTGCCCGGGGAAACCTGGCGTGGGAAGCAGCAAAATCCCTGGAAAATCCACGCCTGCCTTTGAGCTGCTGCATTCAGCGAAGGGACAGAGTTACCTTCGGCTGGCACTCGCAGCGCAGAGCCATTGTGTCTCCCCGGAAAGGGAGATTATACAATATTTTAGCATTATTTTGAAGTGGATAAATGAGCGTTATCTCGCATGATGCCCAGCAAACAAATAATTCAAATAATATCAATCTTAGGGATGATGGAGCCACAAGGAGAGTGCTTAACCCAGATACAACAGCAGCTAAAACACTGCAATGAATAGGCTGGGCAAATATAAACATATTGACAGGAAATGTGATTTTCATTAGCAAAAACCCTATAGGAGAAGCTGAGGTACAGTCAATAACCCTCCTGACTCCATTCCGCCTTTTGCAGGGCGCCCCATGAGTTATAATAGATGGGTCTCTTGTTCTCGGGTCCAGCGTGCACATCTCAGCACGCCGTGCCTCTCGGTGCAATGGCAGAGCATCCTTCCCCACACAGCCACATCCATTCCTCCCCGGCTCCCTTCGCTCTGCCTTGCTAGCGCTTGTTCAGACTTTGTCACGGGAGCTGCAGCCGATTCCGGCAGCCGGGATCCAGTCCGTGTTTGTAGCCAGGGAAAGGCTGGGATAATGATAACTTGTGTGTGTGCGAGCTGAGCCGAGGCAGCGCTGACTTTAGTCCGGTTTCCATGTCAACGATTCAGTCCATATTTGCCATCACACAGTTGGCAGAGCCCGATTTTTTTTTTTTTCGTGGAGGGGGGAGACACTACTCCTGTTTCTAGTACTCTAATCTAGACCAGGTTTCCTAAACTGCCTTAGTGCTGGGTTAAATGGCACGGCCACCTTCATGAAGGAGACTTCCAGTCAGGAGGAGCCGGCGCGGTGGCGGTGGCCTGCAGTGCCATGTGAGCGCTGCTTTCCCAGCCTATCTGAGAGCCGGGAGCCGGGCCGGGCTGAGCGAAGCGTGCTCGGCACCTGGGGACACGGGGAAGGGAGCACCGCCGCCGCGGCCGCGCAGGGATGGCTCCGGCTGGGAAAAGAGTGCATGTGCCGCAGGGAAAAGTGGCTGCCGGGCCCGATGGACGGCCGCGACATCCCGGGACGGCGGGACTGGCGGGAGGATTTTCAGCTCTTAGGTGGCAATGTTGTTAAGAACTGTGCTGTCATCTGCTTCCCAGTCCTCATGGCTGGGAATTCACTGAATGCCTCAGTATTGAGTAAAGTGCCAGGGCCTCATTGATGAGGCGTATTCCAAAATCTGCTGCAGCTTTCACAAACATTTGGTAAAGTGAGTGTCTCCTCATTGTGTGGGTGGCTGGGGAATCCAGGCTGCTTTTCACATTACTATCAACACCGGGTTTCATAGTCTGACATAGTGCTCCTTGAAGGGGGTTCCAAAAGACGGACACAGGTAGAGGGATGTGAGCACAAGATCTTTGCCTGGATGCACCCAAGCTGCTTCCCAAGCTCCTGAAGTGAAGTGGTTAAACTTTTGGTGATGCTCAGTGAGATGGTGGGGCTTTGCTCCCTGAAGCAGATGTAGCTTTGGGGCTGGGGAGGTGGGTGCTTGAAATGGTTCTGGGATTAAATGGCAGAATTCTCTCCGGTTTGAGCTTTTTAAAGTTTTGTGCCAATGAAACACCCATGGAACAGTGTTTTGGTGCTGTAGGGCACCATGGGCATTAATAAAACCACTGGGCTTCACTTTTGAGAGGCTAGCCTCACATTGGAAGAGTTTTCCCCCTCTTCTTCTTTGTCTTTCCAGAACCCAGGATTTCATCAAACAACTCCCCTGAAGAAAGGATGTAGATCGATTTTTGTTCTAGCACATTCCACAATTTCCAAACTCTTCTGAAGAATATATTGGTGTTTTCCCTTCCCTGCGGTCCACACACATCTCACTAAAGCCACAGAGCCTCCCATGTGAGATTCCAGCACTGTACTGGGGCTCCAACCCTTGTGAAGGCCTTGAGTACCATCACAATATCAATATCATCGTTTTTCCCTAATAGTTTATTTACAGCTGTGGAGAAAGACCGACCAGCCAATCTGCTGGATGGGATCTGCTCCCTGTTGCACAGTCAACTGTGCTTTGTTTGGAGCCTGAGGGGCAGTTTGTTGCTCTAGAAAACATTTAGAATTTTGCTATTTATCACCATATCCTGCCCCCCCTCCCACTTTCCAGCTTTGGAATAAACCCCTTTGTTCCGCCACCTGCACTCTAGATGATAAATATTTTATATTATAAGTTTTATAATGTGTGTGAGGGCTGAGTTGCTGTCAGTAGACACTGACACCTTCACTTGATCCCTGGCAGGCACATGGTGCTGGCAGGGACCCAGTCCCGCTGCCCAAGGCTTTGCCTCCTGCGCTGGACTCGCGTTTGCCCAGTGCCACCAGTTCCAGTGGGATTCCTTGTGGTGTGTCCCGCTGGGTCCTGGGCTGGGGCCGAGCCCTGTTTGTTGTCACTGCACAGGGGTTACTTCTGATGCTCTAAAATGGCAGCCTCAGACCTCAGAGTCTCTTTTGACTCCCCACCCACTGCTTTCTGATATTTTCTCTTGTCCTAAAGTTGTATTTACTTCAACTTCACTTTTCCAAGTATTTCCATATTCCAGACGAACACCAGTACACGGGGCCCAGGCCTAACCCATACCATGCCTGCCATTTTTACGAGACATCCATGTCCTAATTTCTAACAACTTGGTGTTTATAACCCCCATAACTAATCTTTTTGTCCCTCCAATGGCCCGCTGCAGCCCTGCACCATCTGACGTAAAACAGGCAGGTTCAGACCCTGGCACAGGCCAGGCTATGTCCAGGACGGAGCTCCAGGTACATCGCTCTCCTCTCTCCTCCCGCTCTGCCAAGGCCTCGGGGATGGAGGAGGTGGGAATCTGGGTCTGAAAGGGTTGCAGAAGAGCGTGGCCTAATTCCCAGTTCACCTCTTGACAGCCGGGGAGCTCCAGCACGGCGTTAGGCTCAGATTGCCAGCGCATCCTGTCCCATTGCCCAACGTGTTGTGTCTAGACGCGCTCAGGTGGTTTTGGATCTGGGAATTCCTGGTTCCGTGCCCACCGCCCTCGCCTTGGCAGGAGCGGGGAGCCGGACTTTCTTGGATTGTCCGCGCGTGCAGTCACAGCCCTGGCGCGCCGCCAACGCCTTTTCCAGAGGGACACGGCCAAGCGGAGAGGAAATGACAACCGCTAACAGTTCGCAGAGGGCTTAATTCTAAATGGAATTTCTAGGGACAAAGAAGAGGCGCTTCGGTAACC
>VWZT01010912.1:227888-279741 GCA_013397055.1 Pachycephala philippinensis | reverse complement strand
AAAAAAAAAAAAAAAAAAAAACAACCAAACAAAACTAGTTTACATGGAATTGTGTGGAAAATTCATCTTTTTCATGAGGAATGATAAAAGAAATCTGAGGCTGTCTTCATCAGTGGTTTAGTTTAGCTCAAGGGAGCATTTTCATAGCACATCTGGTTGGCTCACCTAACCATGCTCTGGTTCCCATCACAGGGCTGCCATGGCAGCAAACCAGACGCTTGGGTCCAGAGGAACCACCCAGAAACAGAAATAACCTCCCCCAGGTGTGTGCAGTGGGCAGTGGGGACTCACCACCAGCTGTTTCACTCTGCACATCCTCTCCCACTGTGCTGCTGCACTTGCTGGTGTCATCAGCTCATGTTTGGTGGTAAATTGAGCCCCAAATCCACCTGAACTCACCCAGTTCCATTCCACCTCTGCAGTAAGGGATTGTACTGAGGGAGTAAAGGGAGGGAGGGACAAAATCATAGGGAGGTTCAGGTGTTCCCTGGTCTGCAGGTGCTCGGATGGGTTTCACAGTACCCAGCCAGGTCCCCTTCTGTAACAGCTTGGTCTCTGTTCGTCTGTCTCTGCTCTCCAGGCTGTTCATGCGTGTTGCATTAAGCAAACATTGGCTCAACTAAAGGAAAAAATTGTATTGTGTGGAGATGGCAGGAGAGAAAACAAACTCCCACATCTCCTGCTCTCAAATAGATGTCCTACTTGCTGTAAAATCCTGTTTCTTCTAGGAATCCTGTTTCTTTCCAGTTTCAGCTGGGAAGGCAATGCATGGTTTTGGCACTGCCTTGATTCATATTTGCTGGAGAAATGGAAAATGGAGGTTCAAAAGCCCCTGCAGCTGAGAAAGGCAAAAGGGCTGCGTGTCTGCCCTCCTGGGTGAGTAGCCATTTCACCAGGAAAAAAGTTAGAAGAAATAAAAATTTCCTTAAGCAGCAAGACAGGAGGCTCAGTCCCAGGCCTGGCTTAGAAACTGGTCACTGGGGGTCACTATGAGATGCTGTTGTTTTCTCCCGTGTCCAAGCTGGCACCACACAGAGGGAATGGGCTGGCAGGGGCTCGGTGTGCTCTGCCCAGAGGTGTGTTTTCAGCTAAGGCTGACAAGCAAAGGCAGTTCTGAATGGTGCTGCACTTGCTGAAGTACCAGCTCCTGTTTTCCCGTATTTGCAAGTGTGTGCATGACGACTGGGTTTTGTAGAGTAGCCATGAGCTGATGCATTTCCATTTAATGCAGTAATTAGCAGATTGACTGCCTTCCCCTGCGAGGTACTGACCTGCTGTGGCTCGTCCCCTAATTACTGCAGGTGAAATCTGCAATGTCTTCATTTACCACAGCTTTTATTTTCAATTTCTGTTGCTGTTTCTTTTTTTATTTTCCTTTTTTTTCTTCTTCTTCTCGTTCTTTTTTCCACTTGACCTGCCGATTTAGCAGCTATGTAAAAGAAAATCATGGGCTTTCTTTTGTTCCGCCAGAGGATAAGAGGAGAAAGAAAAAATTGAGAGTTTAGTGGAAAAAAGAAAAGTTTCCCTAGAGCCATGTCTGAATAACGAATTCCATGTAATTCTACCAGAGATCCACACAGGGAGTTACACAGGGCAGCATTAGAATCCAGCAAGAGATCCCGGGGGATGGCAGGTACCCCTGCTGTCTGCTGTCTCTCCTTGCTCTGCAGACTGTGCTGCTTGGTAGGGACACTTCAGAAGGTGCTGGGGAAGGGTGACAGGCCCGTGTCCCTGCACTGGGGTCGGGGCATTCACCCGTGTGACTGTCAGAGACCTGCTGGCCCCTGTCCTTTTCCTGTGGCTATTTTAATAACAGCCATTTCATGAAAACAACTCAGTTATTTTTGACACTTCAGTAGAGACTGGGATTTAAGACTTTGGAGTAATTTATAGAGCCTGTGTTCCTCTCTGTCTGACAATACGTATGTATATAGTACATATGAGAACATGGAAAAATCAGAGAGGCTCATTAATCTTCCCACAGTTAAAGAGGGACTCTGTGGCAGAGCCAGCAAAAGATTTGTCTGGTTTCATATCTTGGCCATGAACCTCAAGGCTAAACTAAAAATATAAACCTAACAATCCTGTGGGTTAAGGGATTTTCTGATTTGTTTTCACATTTTTGTGATGTGCATAAGGATGACCTGAAATATTCACCCCCTAAAAAAACTTCTGCCTGCCTTTTCTCTGTTTTGTTAGAAATTCAGGAATATGCTTTGTCTGCTGGACAGCCAAAGAACTGGTCACATTGTGACAGATGAAAGGAGGGAAAACTATCTGTTTTAGTATTACAGGTTTCAATTTCTTTTCCAGTTGATTTCCTATTTCACTTTAAAATATGTAACAATATTTGTGAGGAAAACAATGTTTGTTACGATTGCTAATGGATTTTCCCGGCATTAAGGGTGTGAGAATCTGGGTTTCCTCCTATTTTTTCCCAATAAAATATAAGAAGGAAATGACTGACCTTTAAAAATGAAAGACGAAAAGCTTAAGTGTTTTCTTTATTATGTCAGAAAAACAGGTCCAAACTCTAAACTCTGTTAAAAATCACCTTTCTTTCCCCCATCAGTCTCCAGTCCCTGAACCAGTCACTGTTCAGTCACCACAGCCTGCTCAGAACTGGGGTGAATAAAGCTTTTACTGGATTGGTGTCAGAACACCGTAAGACAAAACTTTTTAGAGAAACTTTTTTTTTAATCTCACAGTCAGCTCGTGACAGCAAAACCCAGAAATGCCTTCAGAGGTACAGACACTAGAAAGCTGCCTGAGTGACTTCCCCTGGGATGAAGCACTACAGACTTTGTGGTCTCTTTAAAAAATAGGTAACGGGTATAGAAATGGGATAGCCCCCCTTTTTCTGCGGTTTTGCAGTGTCCCAGAACAGGGCTGCCCTTTGGACAGAGCCGAGCCTGAAATGGAAATGGCATCAGCCGAGGGAGCATCCTCCTGCTGCTGCTGCAGCCTGAAGGCAGTGACGGCAGCCCTGCTCCTTGGAAACACGGCCGGGAATGCTGGCAGCGTGAGGGAATGCTGAGTAACCAGACGGTGCGTGGCACTGTGACCGTGCACTTCTCCGAAAGGGAAAGCCAGGTCAGGGACTGAACCCAGAAACTTCAGGCCACTGGTGGCAACGGGTGGTTCTGCCATCACCACACCTTGTTACGTGTGTGGGAGGGACAGGGGACTTTCTGGAGAAGTGAGGTGTTGGAGTAGGAATAAAAGCGTAGTTTCCTGGGATCTGAGTTGTTTCTAATCACCGGAGGCTTCCTGCTATTATTTCCCTATTGATTACACGTCACAAATGAGACAATAATCCCATTTGGCACCTGGCTAAACCAATATGAGCATGATTCTTATTAGTATTAAGTGGCAAGTTGTTCCTGCTGCAGATAAATATGTCTAGCCATTTCCTTTATGTTTTTCTTTCCCGTTTTTAGTTCCTTAAACTTTTCCAGGTTTTAAATGTTCAGGGTAACATTTCACATGCCCCATTATTTGGCTCCAGTTGAGGTATTAAAAATTCAGGTATTAAGAACGCTTCAACTCAAACAGCTCGTCAGTCTTCATATGAAGAAGTTGTAGAAAGTTCTTCTACTTCTTATATTTTTTCTTAAAACTGTGGGTGAGAAGGCTTCATGGTCTCAAAGCTTGAAAGAATGGTTTGGGAATCAGCATAGGAATCACCTAGATGTCAAAGTTGCTCCTTTTGGTTCATTAATTAGAAGCAGACAAATAAAGCCTACATCTTCTGAAATTCATCTGTATGATAAAAGACAAAAAATAGAAAACAAGAAAAAAAAGGAAAAAAACCTCACGTATAAACTGCCAGTACTGAAATGTTGTGGGCAATTCTGTACACTTTGCCATGAACGTGGGCTCCCCTGTCAGTGCCCATCTGCAGCCAGTCAGTGGGCACAACATCTCTCCTCCAAAAGCCCCATGCAGGAGGAGGCTGAGCAAGACCTGCACATCCCTTGGCTGCCAGTGTCCTGCTCTGAAGGGGCTGTGGCACTTGGTGACCGGCCTGGAGCTGGGGACAAGAAAGACTTGGGGCCAGCAGCTGCAGGCCAAGCAGATATTGGACACCTGCGCTTAGGCAAAGGACCCAAACCTCGAGGATGGTGTATCTCATCCCAGAGCTGGCAGCTGAGAACCCTTTTATAGTCAATGAAACAACTGGTGTTTCCAGGCTGCTTCATCTGACCTTCATCTAACCCAGGCTGAGGTGACACGCCCTCTGGAAGTGCCTGATCTCCTCTCTGAGGGACCGTGGCCAGCTCGCTCAGCTGCAGGCTGGGAGCGTCTAAACTTAGCTGAAAGGGATCTGTCCGAGGAGCCTTTCTCCCAGGAGTCATGCTGGGTGTCCTGGGCTGCAAGCAGAGGAGGCAGCCGGCTGTCGGGAGGCTATTCCAGGCTGGGACCCATCGCCTGGAGTCGTGCCACGAGCATGATTTTGGCCCTGTCTCTGCACATGTGCTGGGGGTCATTTGTTAAGAGGCAAGCCAGCCAAAGCATGCACTGGCAGTGGGTACGTGAGGGAAAATGGAGAGGCAGTGGCTTGTCCCAGGTGGTACTTGGCTCTTCTCAAGCCATGAAGGTTCATCTCCTGTGGAGCAGAGCTCTGTCCCTTTCTTCTGGGTGCTGGCCTTGTGGCAAAAGTACGTTTTTACAGGGAGTCTTTGAAAATTGCTCCGTAAATGTTAACCCTGGGAGGGCTGTAGAAGTGTTGGGGTGGACACTTAGAGGCACAGGTCTGTCTCCCCTAAGTGAGGCACAGCTGTGCATGTTTCCCCCAGCAGCTGCCCAACTGCTGACCTGGAACATAAAACACAGCCCTGGACACATCCTCCCCAGACACGTTTTAAACACAGTTTGTTCCACTGACCAGCAATAAGCAGCTGCTCATGTGGTCCGTGGGGAAGATGTGGCCTTGTGATGCTGGGCTGGGCTGTGGGCAGCAGGATCTTCTTGCCCTCTCTAGTTCAACACACATGAACATGAGCTGCTACACAGATACTTGATTACTGCCTTTCTGACACCCCAGTGAAATAAATTCAGCAAATGGGAGCAGAATTGTCACAGGAACCTGAAACCTGTGCCTGGTTTAAAAAAAAAAAAAATTCCACAGATATTTTGATCTTAAAGGAATTACTTCCCTGGGGATTTTGTACCTCGAATGATTATTTGACATTGCCTTCATGTCATAAGTGAAGGACTGGCATTTAATTTAATTGAAGTATTTGGGAGTGTTGAGGTATTTCTCATTACAGAAGCTGGGGGAATGCCAGAGTCCAGGTGCCGAGCTTCACGGGGACAGACACAATACTTGTGTGATCTGTACTGTTGTGCAGTAAAAATGGCAAGGAATGACTTTCTGGGTATTACTATTGTTCATTTGCTCCTATAGCCAACTCCCATTTTCCCATAGGAACAGCTAACAGTAGAGAGTCTAATAGGTTTCCAAATGTTTCTCTGCCCTTCAGGATAAAACTGCTGGGTTTAGAGTTAGGTTAAAAGACTCAGGAAATTGCTTCAATAAGCTGAAATTTCTGTTGATAATGAAACCTTTCAGAAACCTTTGCAGCAATCTGCCAATTTTGTCGCTAGTCTGAGTAACTCCTCCACCACTGGGATTTAAAAGAGAAAAGGTCAGGCTGAGATGAACGTGGTCTCTCCTGATGCTTACAAAACCCTCGGCTCCATGACTGGTGTGGGACCACACATCAGCCCAGAGGTGGGGAGCACTGAACAGCCAGGGTGCATCAGCACATCCCTGGGGTAGCAAATGCCACTGCTGCCGTGTCCTGGGGACCATGGCAATGGGTGCCCCAGCAGAGGTGCTGGCACAGAGGGTGGCACCACCTAATAGGAGTTTTCTCCTTCAACACCTCTGCTGTGGCTGCTGTTTCCTGTCACTTTTTCATGGACATGTTCTTCAGCAGGTCTAGTTGCCCTCTCCCAAGGAACATCATTTCAACTATACATTCTCCAGAACTCCCACCTGCGATGGTGAAATCTAAGCCTTGGTCAAGGAAAGCCTGACACGGCACTGTAAGGCTCAGACATGGTGTGGAAGGTACCTCCTGCCATGAGAGGAATCATCCCTCTTGGCCCCCAGCAGTGCTCTTCTTGCCACAGACTACTCACATCCTTTCTCTGCTGGCCCAGGACATGCTCAGGTGTTTATTGAAAAGCACCTGACAACCCTACTGGTAGCTGATTCCCTGCAGGACCTCCAGCACGGAGACCAGCTGGCACAGGGGTCACACTGCTGTAGGAGTGGTCCATGGTGTCACCTAGCCCCCAGGGGACACCATCAGGGCCAGATGTGTGCTGGGGACCACCAACCCCCTCGGCATCTGTGAGAGACTGAAATGTTGAGGGTTAATGACTCAAACAAGAGCCCATTTGCAAAAGCAGCAGGATGTGCTTTGCTGAGCCCGGGTTTGCACCCCCAGCTGAAGGGGAGAAGGAGAGGTACGGGGTGTGTGGTGCTGGAACCTCTGATCTGCATAGGCACAGCCCAGGTACAGAGGGGGTGCACACCCACCACTGGAGGATGACCATAACAAACCAAACTTTGTTTAGCAACTTGATGATTTTTGAGCCAGATAAGAGAAAAGCCTGATAGGAAGCAAATCCACCCCTTGACAGATCAAGACTGCAACCACCACTTTGACTAATGGACATCTCAATTGCAACAAGCAAATCTCATCTCTGGATCCATGGGTGATGATAACTTTCCATTCCACTGTCCACTCTTATTCTTTCTTTCTCTTTCTTACTTTTCCTTATATATTTTCTTAAGTGATACTTTTTTATTGTTATATTTGTGTAGGTAATAACCAAAATGGCTACATACCTCCTTTCCATTGCAACTAAATAGTTTTAAAATAAACCTGAAAAAATAGATATGTATATCCTGGTCATTCAGTGTCATTTCAGTCTAATCCACCCCAAGGGATCTAGTAAAAAGGACCATTACAGCATCATAGGAAAAGTCCTGCTGGCACCCAGGGCTGGTGCAGGTTGACTTTCCCCAAAGGTCCTAGCCGAGCCTGGGGACTGCAGCTTTGCTGGGGCATTTACTGGAAGTTGCAACATGAGGGAAGAGCATGGCAGTTCACAGAACTCCCTCTTTTCTTGCTATGCTACATGAGTTTTTTACACAGATTCAGTCCCAAGGAGGATGCTTTTGAAATAAATTAATTCCCAAAGTAACCGTAACTTCCCAAAGGATGTTAATAAAACCAATACATTCTCAACATGACAAAAGATGACTGGCAAGGACACGCAGGAGAAAGTAAACTCTTTAGTGGCACGTGAGCTCAGAAGGAAAGAGCTGTTTCCCATTCGACAGACCATCTCCCATAAATGTTAACTTGAAGCAGTTACTTCAATAGTGCCAGCCAGGCATTTGTTTTTCTCTGTACAGTTTTGAGTAATTCATGACTAATAGGCCCAGCCTCACTGATAAGTGCACAGAAGGCTCACTGCCCATGTTTTCCACCAGTGTAATTAACTTTTATGGAGTTGCTCCTGATTTGCACCCATTAAGATGGTCTGACACATGACTGCAGATTGGCAGGTTATCACACAGCTCCTCAGCAGCAGCAAGGGCCCAAGCATGATGCGAGGCTCTGGCAGCAGAGGTTGGGTATGACATCATGCAGCGCGCAGAGAGAGAGGATACAGCTGCACCGGATTGCCTCACATCTCCTGAAGGCTGAAATGTTGGTCCAGACAGCTGTCACGACTCCCACGGCACGTGGGAGCAAACGTGTCTGACTGTCTTCCGTGCAGAATATGCTTTCCGTGATCGCCCCTGGCTATTTTGGGGTGTTGTCTCCACTCACATCCAGCAATGCTGGATCCAGCCAAGCTCCGTGTCCTGCCATGGATACACCAAGTACTGGAGCCTTATGCTGGCCAGTGATCACCAAGGTCTCCTGCCACTCAGCTGTGTCAGTAACTCCACACCTGCTGAGGATGTTGGTCTGCAGCCATCAGAGCTGTTTGACACATGGGGTGGCACGTGGGATCACTGTGCACCTGCTGGAGGTGCACCGTGTGGTGGCACTGCCTCCCCAGGGATCTCCACCACCACAGTCTTCACCCAGCTCCAGCTGTGAATAAGGATGAAATGTTCCTGCTGGAACCCAGGCGCCCTGCAGCAGCAAATGACAATTTTTGAAAATTAGACAAAGCCACAGAGGGAAGGAGGGAAGAGATTGCACGCCTATTTGAAGTCAGTCAGAAATCAGCTGCTGTCCCATGGGCCTAGCCCACCACTTTGACTCCGCAAAATCTGCTTCCCAGCAGCTGACCTAGCCCCAAATGACCTCCACCCAGAGCCTCACCTTGCATGTTGGTGTTGCAGACCAAAAAACTGCACTGGCTGTGTGCTGGCCTGCCAGGGACCTTCCATTTTAGGCAAACACCCTGTCCTGTTTCAAAAAACAGCCCTTTTTTGTTGAGCTGTAACCTAGAGCAGAGGTGTATTTAGTGCTTTTTCTTCTACCTAGATCAAACAGTGGTGGATACAAGCTTGGATGCAAAGAGGAAACAGAAGAAACAGCAGGGGTGGTGTGGAGGGAGCTGGTTAAGCTTCTTGCAAGCAAGGGAATGGTTGGTAGAGAAATATTGAACTTTGGAATGTTACTGGTAATTAATAGTTCAAAACCTTCAGCAAAATAAAATGTTTAAGAATATTGTATGTTTCATCAAGGTTTTATACATGCCATTTTTTCCAGTGGTCCCAAGTGTTTAATGAATCGTATTTATCTCCCCTTTAATCTGCCTTTTTGCTCATGAACTAGCTAAGTGACGTCAGAGAGAAAGAGTGAAAGAGCACTTTTGGCAAAGGGAAGCTTTAAACATGTCACATTTAATAGAAGCAATAAGTGCACAAAATCCCAGGATCTATAAAGGGCTTTGTGGAGGGAGGTTAATTTGCATCTCTATTGGATATCTTTCCCTAATTATCTTTTTGTTGTTGATGTTCTTACTTCCTATACCATATGGATGAGTATTAAGGCATTTCCTCTGCTATTTAGGGAATGGTTGACACCGTTCACTGCAGAGCTGGGACTCTTGAGCACAGATCAGTCGTGGAGAGTGCTGCAAGCTCCGTGTCATGCCAGGAGTGAATCATTAGGGAGAGATGCCCATGGGGACTTGGACGTCTTTTTCACTGTCTTTGCACTCACAAATTTGTTGTAGCCCACAAGATCACCTAAGCAGTGGCATGCCAGGTGTTATTTGTGAATCCATGGATGGAGCTGAAACACAGGTTAGCGTCAAAAATAATCCTCTGGTTTCCAAGGCACCCTTACCTCTGAAGTATTTGCCAGCACAGCCAGGCCAGGAAAAGTCTCTCCCACATGCAGTCTTTTCAGTGATGATGCTGTTTTACCACATCTTTTAAGGACTGACACATTTTCCAATAAAATAAGAGGAGTAAGTGCCCAAAGCCTGGAGGAAACAAATGTTGCTCCTATCTTCAGGAAGGAGGACCCAAGGAACTAAAAGCTGAGCAGCCTCAACTTTATCCCTGGAAACCATTTCCAGGTACACAAATGACAGGAAAGCTACCAGAAGCAGTCAGCACAGTTTTGCTAAGGGGAAGCCATGCTTGACCAAGTTTACAAACTCCTGTGAAGAAATGACTGGCCTGGACATGGGGGAAGAGGAGTGGATAGTTTCTACCAGGATGCCTCTGGGGACTTCGACGCTGTCTTACATTAGATGCCCATAGACAAGCTGCTGATGTGTGGGTGAGCTGAGCAGACAGTAAGGGGGATGGCAAACTGGCTGAATGGCTGGGCCCAGAGGGTGGTGATGGGTGACAAAGTTTAGTTGGCAGCCAGTGACTGGGAGTATAGGGTCTGTACAGGCTCCAGTCCTGTTTGACACCTTCACTGATGGTCTGGATGAGAGGGAAGCATGTACCCTCAGCAACTTTGCAGATAATACAAAACTGTGAGGAGAGGCTGCTACCACAAGGCCACACAGCCATCCAGAGACCTCAAAAGGCTGGAGAAATGGACCAACAGGAACCTCATGAAGTTCAGCAAGGAGAAGTGTGAAGTCCTGCACCTGAGGAGAGACAGCCCTGTGCACCAGGATATGCTGGGGGCCACCCCATTGGAAAGCACCTTGTCAGAAAAGGATCTGGGGATCCTGCTGGACACCCAAGTTGAATGTGAGCCAGGAGTGTACCTTTGTGGCAAAGAAGGCAAATGGTACCATAGCCTGCATTAGACAAAGAATTGCCAGCAGGTCAAGATCCTTCCACTCTACCCAGCACTCGTGAGGTCACAGCTGGAGTGTTGGTTCCAGTTGTGGGCTTCCCAGTGCAAGAGAGACGTGGACATACTGGAGAGATTGAAAAAAAGCTCATGAAAAAGATCAAGGGTTGGAGTATCTCTCCCATGAGGAAAAGCTGGGACTTTTCAGTGTGGAGAGAAGGCTCAAGGGGAATCTTATCAATGCACATAAATACCTGAAGGGAGGCTGCAACGTCAGAGCTGGGCTCTTCTTGGTGGTTCCCAGAGACAGGACAAGAGACAATAGGGACAAACTGAAACACAGAGGGGTCCCTCTGAATATTAGGAAACACTTTTTTACTGTGGGGTTGACTGAACACTGGCACAGGTTGCCCGGGGAGGTTATGGTGTCTCCACTCTTAGCCCACAGTGGTGGAATAGTCATATATTGAGGTATTTTGATGGCCTCTGTTGAAGGTAATTTCTTACCAACCCAGCTTCAGAGCTGGAAGAAGAGCAGTGAATTCCCACAAGACTTGGTGCCCACCAGCACTGGAGTATTTCTGTGGAAGCCAAGAGGACTGAGGGCAGGATAGAAGCTGGGGTTTCACACATCATTTTGGCCATTGTGGCTCCCCAGTGTTACCCAGAGCTTCGTTCTGGATGCAGAGGCTGCCTGTCACCACAGGCCTCTCCACCTTTCACCCAAGATGCCATGGCCTGTCAACTTGCACCCAAATCCTATGCTGTGTTTCAGTGTACTTATTTCTGTGGAGGAAGGTGAACAATTTAATTAATGCTGAATTTAATCTCGTAAGAAACAGGCACTCTCACTATCAGATAAAGATTAATGCAGATCCTGTCCCCTTCTCCAGACTTTATTCTTGGCTGGTCTGACTCCTTGCATGGATGCAGCCTGCATGTTTGAACAAGGAACAGCTGTTTTTCAGGCATCTTTGGCTCCTGCTGAGCTGAGATCTCCTTTGTTTTCTGCAGCACTGCGGTGATTGATTGATCTTCCACCCATGCCAGTGCCTGAAGCTCAAAAGCTGAGGATGCTGGGCAGGCTGGAGCTGGTGAGTTTCAGGGACACCAATGAGCTGTTCTTTTGCACCCTCCAGCCATCTAAACTAGAAAAAGGAAGACGCACAACAATGGACTCTTTCTGAAATACTGAGACCAACAGTTTAAATGCTAGCTGCTACTCAGCAGCAGAATCCACACTGCAATTTGAACCAACACACAGCCATCCTCTGGCTCCTAATTTTGTGCCCACATTACAGCCCAGACTCAGCTGTGAGCTCGAGGTGGTATTTGGTTTCGTATAAATGGGAAAAGCCTGAACCCAGACCACCCAAAAGGGCTAGCCCATGTTGATACCCACCTGCAACCAGTTTGGGGGGACTGTGCTGCCCTCACCCACAGTAGCACTGCTGAGCCACGACGAGCAGAGAGGATTCCCTTGCCTTCTTAACTCCTTCTCAGAGAGGAGCCTGGGGTCAGCTGGATCCAATCTCAGCCTCAGAGTCTGTCAACAGTTTTAAGAAACATTTTCTCCCCGCAGGATTGAAGGATGTCAAATCAGATACATTTACATAAAATTAATTATTATGAAAAATGATTAGAAAAAAGATGTTGATCAGGATTATATACAGTACAAAAGCTAAAACTACTAGTAGTGTATAGTATAACAGTGGACTATGTCAAAGCAATTATATTAAAGCTGGCAAAAAGAAACAACTGCTAAGTAGAAATTGGTGTAACTCACCGATATCAACACCCTTGGGCAGGCCTCTTTCTCTCGACCTCGAGGAGAATCCTTGGTAGGCATCCCCAAAACCCAAGGGGGGAATCTCCGCACACTCCAAGGAGGAATATGTTAGAAGACCCTGCCTTTTTGCAAGTGGGACAAGACTTTTATAGTATAAAGTGATAGACTGCAAATCATATGTCTCCAGGCCAGCCATGTCAGCTTAGCATTTTTAGATAAAGATACCTTACCATATCTGCCACGTTTTTACTTCAGCATTAGGGTGAGTCAGACTGGTTTTAGCATAATTCAACACCAAAAGCAGCCCCCTCACAGTCCACCACTGACAGCCTTGCAAATAGGGCATTGTTCAGGTTGCTTGACCATGTTCCAGGGCAGAGCATCCTGCTACACTCCACCCCATGACTGCAGACAATCACCTTTACCTCATAAAGTGGTAATGCAGGTACGTCTTGCCTGCATGACATAAAAGTGTCCACTGCTTATGTGCACATTATTGTTAAATATGTTGAGATACATCAATCTCCTAGGTTTTACTATTTTATCCTAACTTAGATAGCTTGAAAAAGTGTTATCGATATTATAACCATACCTTATATTTTACATACAAAATTATTACAAAAACGTGTTAGAATTCAGTTAATAATATTAAATGGAGTATACTATAAAATTAACTATTGATTCTGGCAGAAACCCTGTCATTATTCCAATTTATGTACTTCTGGAATCATTAGTATCCTCATTTGTTGGATTAGGTACCACGCTCATATATAATATATATATATAAAAAATGATTACTCATAAAAACCAGATTCTGATTAATAACAATGTTATAATAACAGGGTGTAACAATAAATTCAGAATGCCCATCGTGGTTGGGGATCATCCAAACAAGTCATCCCACAGTGATGTTCTCTATCCCTTTTCACCCTCTCTAGGACAACGGTGAGTTTTCCACATCATGATGGACAGTGATTAATGTTTTTCAATTATCCTTTTTTCAGTTGTACCAGTTTGTGTAGACCAGAATGTTCCAACAGTTTTTAATCAGGGTAATGTCCATTCCCATAGGTGCTGATGCATGACAACACCACCTTCAAGCTGTAGAGGGACTCTTGCAGACAGGTACATACGGGCCCATGAGATCTGTTGTGTTTGCAATCCCACGCTTCAGCAGCCTCCAAGGATATTATCCACTGTAGTGTTCTAGGTGTTACCATCAGCATGATGACCAGGAGCAGCCACTGATCTGTAAAATAAAATATGTATCTCAGCAGGTGTGCTGGATGGGATAGGTTAATTTCGTCAGTTTGGAATGTGGGAATTATCCACGAACTGATTCTGTGCTGGTGGCCATTAGAGTCTGTAGCCACCCAGACTAATGGTCCTTGAGTGTCCATTGGAGTCACAGGTACAATCCCAGTTTGGGGTAGTTTGACCTTGACTGGTTGGAACACCTTTAGGTTGTCCTGGAAGGCTTGACCATTGGCATGAGCTTTGACCCATCCTATGTGGATTGGTTGGGACGGAGCCTGTAAAAATAACCACGTCTGATCTTCCTTCTGCCACACCTCTTTTCCTTTTACCTGTCAAACGAATGTTTTCCATTGACACAACCACTGGCACCAGCCCAGATTGCGTAAGAATCAACATATATCGTCATTGCTTTCTCTCTTACTGCCAGCAATACATCTTTTAACATTCCCACCAGTGCACTTCCCATTCCTTCTTCTACTACTTCCATTCCTGTCTGAATGTTAAAAGCAGCTGCTCTGTACTTCCATTTACCATCAATGCATTTGGCTGAGATATCAACAAACCAGACATCTTTAACCTCAGAGTCTGATGTAAATGCAGGAGAATCAGGTATAGGACTAGGTTTATATGGCTGCTGCGAAGCCAGCATATCTGGGGTCACAGCTGTTTAATTTTGTAGGTTTTGTCGTCCCTTCACTTACCTCCTTCTGATCCATAAGTCCTGAGACATGCAAAACATTTGTGTACTGTTAGCCTTTGTGCAATCCCATCTGGTGAAGCACTGCCCTTCTTAATACTGACTAAAAGGTTAAAAGGTCCTTGGACTTGCAAAGGTTGATGCTGTTGAATTTTTCTACTTGTTTAAGAGCCCAGGTGAGAGATAATAATCTCTTTTCCCAATCAATGGATCTCATATCAGTATCCTTCAATGCTGTGGAGCTCAATCTTAATGGTTGTCTGGGTCCATGTGGACTTTTCTGGAACATGTTACAATAAGTCCTGTGTTCAGCAAAACCCCATTCAACTATTATAGGATCACTGGGATGAACAGGACCTAGTGATTGATATGTTTTTAACTCTTCTATCAGTGCTTGCAAAGCCTGTTTGTGACTATCAAGCCATGCCCAGGTCTGTTTTTTCCTCATTAATATCTTGCTATTATAAAAAATCCAGGAACATTTTCTCCAGTATCCCAAAGTACCCATGAACTTTTGAAGTTCCTTTTTAGTAGTAGGAGTGGGTATGGCATCCAATTTTGTAATGGTTCCATCTGGAATTGCAGCCTGACCAGCAACCCACCAGGTTCCTGGGAATTTTACCTCTTTAGAAGGGCCTTGGCATTTAGTAGAGGCATTTCCACCCCCTTGTCATTTAATTTATTCCATATGTCCTGTGCTGTTGATCTTACTGCATCTTCCTCTTCACCTGCTATCAACACATATCAATGTATTACTAGATTTGTACTCCTTCCAAGATTTTTATTTGTTGAAGGAGTTCAGTAAAGCACTGAGTGCTATGGTAGGTGAATACTTACACCCTTGGGGCAGGCAATTAAAGGTGTAGTGTGTTCCCTCCCAAGTGAATGCAAATTTGGAGTTGTCTTCCTCCTGAGGCGGAACCATGAAGAACATGTCTTTTACATTAAAAACTGCCATCCATTTATGTGCAGCTGCTTGCAGGGCAGCAGTGAAATTTGCAATATTTGGGGCAGCTGCAGCGAGAGTTTTGTGTTAACATTAAGCTGTTGATGATGAGTTGTTAAGTGCCAGCTCCCATCTGGTTTTCTTAGCGGCCAAACAGGGTTATTATATGGGGAATGTGTCCTAAATATATTATCCCTTTGTTCTAAATTTTTAATTAATTCATTTACCCCTTCTTTGGCTGCAGGAAGAATAGGGTACTGCTTGATATTAGTCACAGCAGAAGCAAGTAAAACTGGAGCAATTTTTAATAGATTAATTTTTCTTTTTTTTCCAGAAAATATACTATGTGGAGCTTTTGTGGGCCCAAATGAACAGACATTCCCGTTGGCCAATTGCCAAACTTTTTCTTTAAGGATATCATATCCTAAAATGTTTTCTTCATGATCTGCAATTACAAATGTGTGTGAGGTCATTTGTTTTTCCTCAGGCAACCACGAACGGACTTTGGCAGTATAACATATAGTAATTTGTTCATTGAACCCTCTTAGACAGATTCACTTTCTTTTAAAACTTACGTTTAATTTTTTAGCATTTCTGGGGATGATCAAAGACAGGTGAGCTCTTGTGTCAATTAAAGCTCAAAGGTTTTTTTCTAGGTCCTACTGGTAAGTAGATAAGGGGCCCACCCATATCAGACCATTGGAAGAAAAGAATATCCTGGGTGTTAAGGCCCAAAATTCGCCCAGGGCTTAGAGATTGTTTTCCTCTTGCGTTTCAAAAGGCTTGGGGGTGTGTTTTTCCTGTGGAGGCTTTTCACTCCACCTCTGTATCGCTCTGACCTCTATCCTCAAGTCCTCTATCACTGCATTGGGCCATCCCCTGAGGGCGGCACAGGGAAATCCACAGTCACCCCCGTGCCTGTGTTTGGTCACACAGCCCTTTCTGAAACACAACATTCTGTGACACTGAGGTATCACCTCTCTGAAGGCAATGTGCAGCAGACCTGCAACAAACAGGCATCCACAGTCACCCCCATGCCTGGTAGCCTGAGAGGCTCAGCAAAGCTGCAATATTCCCTCTTTTCTGCTCCATCCCGTCTGCTTCTCAGGAGTACAGCCAAGTCCCATTCCTACCTGAAAGCAAATAAGACCTTATTTTGTAACTCAAAAAGCAGTGAGAGGATTAATTCTTCTCTAATCCTTCTCGAAGAGGGACTGAATCCCCTTTTCATCAGGCAGGCTGCAGTTTGACTGCCTTCACCTTAACTAACCCTCTACTTCAACACCCTTTATCCTCTATTTTGATTCCTTTGTGCCTCCTATAAGTCTCTGCAGTTGCCATGACTTTTTAAATATGCTACCTGCCTTCAAATGGGCCTCATTTCCGCTGCTTGAACTGTTTGAACTTCCAACAGGGACTTGTTAAGCCAAGCCTTATTAACATCACACAGCACAGAACTAAGAGACTTTGCTCTCTGCACGTCACCATCAGACACGGGGTTCAAGAGAGTGAGGAGCAATTGCCGTTCATGCTCAGAAGGCAGCAGTCCTGACACACTGGGTGCTAAAAATAAGTATACAGTCATAGCTGGGTACCTGAGTACTGTCAAGTTCTCTGTAGAATCCACAGGGAGAGACCAGAACTTCCAGAGGATAATTCAATCTTCTTAAGATATATATTGTTTTCTGTTTGTCTTCATTTTCTCAGTCTCATCCACCTTCCGAAAGATTTCTGCAGAACTGTAATTTTGTTCAGGGTGGCATTTAAGGTAAAATATCCATGCAAATTAGATTAGTTCTGGATCGTTTGATCCCTTCCCAATTTCTGAGCAAACACTGCCAACCATTTTCAGATGTGCCAACACCTGATGAACAAACCACTGTTATCCTTGCTGTTGCAGACTTCTTGTCTCCTGAGATGTAAGCACACAGCCAGCATTATTGTGCACTAGTTAAATAACCTCATTTCACAGGTAATTTACTCCAAGGGAAAACATATCAACAGGTGTTTTAATATCTGAAAATATAATTTCCAGTTTGGAAAAGTGAGATCTCTGGGAAGTGGCATAAAGAAAATGTCATTAATGCAACTAAAGTGCAGTTTACACAGAGTTTTGGGCTTAAATTCATAGAATAAGCAGTTGTGGGAACCAGACTACTTTTGCAGGTGACACATAATACCAGGCTGCTGACTCTTCTCCATGTGCCCCTGCATCCAAGGCCTCAACAGCAGCCACACATGCATGCCTGGCACAAACCAAGGTTGTTGCTGTCAGCAGCATTTATCATAGTGCAATGTCTGTGCTCAGGAGCATACAGGCAAAGCTGATATTCGTCCTCTGCATGAGAGCAGTCAGAGCTTTTGCTTGGGGAAAAAGTCCTGTTTTCTCTACTTCCTTTGGCCCCTATTTCACAAAACTTGTACCCGCAGCTTCTGTATGCAGGAATGCTTTAACTCACAATAGTATGAGGTTATTTCAGGTGAAAAACCTCCCTATGACTCCCATGAGCTTATAAGGTTGGGAGACAAGGCTCTAGGCTTGTGAATGGTGGAGGTCTTCAACCCATTAAGTTTGGAGGGAGAAAAATGAAAAAACACCGGCCTTTGTCAGGGCTGGGGGGTGAGAGCCCTTCCCTCTCACCTCAGTGAGTTGTGCTGTCCCTTGTGATCACGGGGATAAGGATGGACTGGCCAACAACAGGGATATCTCTTCTGGGAAGGCAATTTGCAGTTTATCTTCGGTTATCTCCAGTGAAAATGAAATCTGTCCCAAGGGGGCACAGCCTTGCCTGCCTATTTAATTACTGCACGGGATGTGCTTCAGGCAGCTTTGCAGCTCTCACAACACGTGGTTTTTTACAGCCAAATCAGTGACCAAACTCCCATGTCAGAGCTCTCCAAGAGCCAGCTGCCACCTCTGGATGCACAGAGTCACTGCAGTGTTGCCTTTCTGTGTCCCAGGGGATGCACTAACATTGGCCACAGATAGAAGATCTCAGGACACAAGGTCACATAAATCTGGGCTGCACAAAAAGACCCGTCAGCCGAGCCAGGCTGCTGCAATGAACCTACAGTTCCCAACATTTACTGTTCCAGCACAAAGCAGCCATAAATGCTCCATTTAAATTCTGGCTTTGAAAGGCTCTTGTTTAAATCCAGACAGACACTGCTGAAACCAACACAAGTGGCACAAAGACACACGGGTGCCTGGCATTTTCCCATGTGACGCTCCAGTTACCCCCTCAGAATATGTGAAACCCAGCATCCCATTTACCAGAAAAGGGTCTGGCAGGGCTGAATTGGCCATGGCTATTTATGGAAAAGGCCTCTCAACTCAAAGCATCCTCCCAAAACGCAGCACACAGAAACCTGCTTGTCCCCAGAATGGGGTGCACTAACCACAGTGCTAATGAATGCAGATGGCAGAGCTGCCTCTTACCCTGCTAAATGGCCCGTGAAGTTGGGTATTTTACTTTCTGGGCTCAGGGCGGCACAGAAGAAAGGTGTGTCACTTCTCATGCCAAGAAGAAGCCCTGTGTCCCCCTTGCTTGTGGAGAGCTGCAGCAGTAGCCCTTGTGATGGGACTGGACTGGATCCCACGACAGCACCACAGCTCCTGCCTCGAGATTTGCAGAAGAATAGCCCTTTCAATTAGTGTTTAAACCAGTATCTCTGCAAACTCTGATTGTTTCTGGTTTGCAATTGGCATGGATAGTGGTTTGTTGCCCTTTTCCTTCTAAATCGGTCTTAAAGTGTTCTCATCCTACTGATCTCTTTTTAATGAAATACTTTGTTCTTATTGAACTGATGGCCCAGCCTGTCTGAGAACAGTGTGATTTCTATTCACTTATTAATATGCCTAAATAAGTACTGCAAACAAAGGGAAGATGGGTAAGGGCACTTCCAAGTTGGTGAATTGATTGTGGACCTCTTCCACCTTCAATCTTCAGCTGTTGCAGCACAAAAACTAGTCTTCCCTGTGAAACTGAAACACAAGAGTCTATATTGTTTATGAGACTGTTATCCTCAAAAATGAGGAGGTAATGACCGAAGCTGAAGGAAGGACAGGCTCTCCCTCATATCTCAACAGGACGGAACTCAGACATGAGGAGGAGGGAAGGATCACCACTGAACTTTAAAGCCTAAAAATACCTAAGTCAGAGAAAGGCCTGTAAATCCTTTGGCCCTTAAAGAGGTCAAGCCTTGTAGTAAGAGAGAACAAAAGGGCAGTAGGAAGTGGGCAAACCTTGCCAAGTATGGTTGGAGCAGAGATGCAGGGGTATTGCTGCTGCCAGTGCTGGGAACAGTTGTGATTTACAGCCTCCCCAAGGAATCTGTGCTTGCAGGGACAGGGACACATGGGATGGCTGGGACAGGCAGAGCACCCGGCTCTCACCTGCCTTTGCACTGCAACACTGGGCAGGAGCAAGTCGCAGGGATGGCCCAGAGGCTGATGTCAGGGAGTGCCACATGCCTGCATTTCTGCAGTGGTAGCTGATGCCTCAGCAGCCAAATGATTTTTAAAAATACTGTGGAAGGGACTAGAGAGATAGGTGCTTTCTGGTTTTCATTCTGATCCTTCATTTGCAGGCTCAGGAGGGGCTGCTTCACCTTGAACTTGGTCTTCTGACCAGTGAAAGTGTTCATCTATCAAGACTAGATCCAAGGCTTTGTGCTGTGACATTAATCAAATGAAGGTTAAACTATTGCTGAGAATCAAAAAATGAGCCTGAACTGAAGTAGGCTCTTTGTATTTAATGAAAATGTGCTTTTCATGAGTGGCAGGCTAGGGTGGCAAGTGCCTTGCCATATGGGAAATGCCTGGCCCTGGCACCAAAGCCCACTGACACCTCTGGTCTGTGAGCAATGCCTGGCCCCCCCCCCCAGCAAACATCCCAGTGCCTGTGTGTCCCAGTGACACGCACCCATTGCTTCCCAGAAGCCTTTTAACGTACTTATTCTCCTTAGCCAGGAAGACAGCTGGGTAAGAAGTTATGTGTTTGAGCAGCCCAGAGTGGGAGGTGTCCTGTTCCCCGAGATGCTGGCAGAGAGCATTGTCCCTAATGACTCCCTGTGGGAAGCAGTAGAACATGCTGACCCAGAGCAGGCAGCAGCCAGGACAGCAGTGTCCCTGGAGAAGATTATTTTAGTGTTTTCAAAGCCATTGAGCTTTGGTTGAACTCAGCCAGTACCAAAATTTGATGGGACAAGAAGTACATCCTGCTGGCAATGCCAATTAACCTATTAATGGGTATTCTGCACCCTGAAAAGTGCAAAATAACTTATGAACACAACGTCTTTTTATTAAAACCAATCCGGTCCATTTCTTCCACACAGCCAACTTTTTTCCCAAAAAAGCATTTAGTTTTCCTATTACCACAAGATAGGAAGGTTTAGCAGTGGTTAGAATAAGCTTCCCTGATTCACTTTTAGCTGTCCTGGCTGTAGCCTCCTTGCACAGAGAACATGATTTAAATTAGCAAGAAGACATAATCATGAGCTTTTTCTTCTGAAAGCCTGTGTGCATTCCAAGCAACTTTTAAGAGCACTTCCAATGCTAGCTTTTAAGAGAGACTTTATCACACTGAGATTAGAGGATTAGAATTTAAAAAGATTTCCTAGACAAGCCTGAAAATTTAAAAAAAAAGGGAAGAAACCTTCTTAGAAGAAGAAGAAAAGATCCATTGTGAACGTGGCAGCGTCTGTTTCTAAAAATTGTAGAAGAGAGTGATCAACACAACCTGATAAAAAGTTTCTTCCTTTATCCATTATGATTTGAGAAACAGAAACCATCCAAAATTAATTTCATCTGTCTGGATTAAGTGGGCTGCACGGGAAGCTCTGTTTTCTGTCGCCTAACGTCAGGGATTACACAGCGTGCGTGTTCCCAGCAGATCCTTGGCACAAGCCTTGATTACCTTTCAGCAGGAAATCCTGCTTGCCCTGGTGGGCGCTCTGCCCAGGGGGCACAGTACATGTGTAAAAATGCATAGGAATAGGCAATTCCAGCATTGTGATACAGGATTCTTGATAGCTGAACCTGTAGTTTATTGATGGATTTAGGTTAGAGGCTTAGAGCCTAGGTGAAGGAGGTATTTTTGCTAATGAAACTCCAGGTAAATCCTGCAAGTGCCTTGGGAAGCCTTCGGGCAAATTTGACTCTTCCTGGTACTACTCTTCTTCTGGGTTCTGTTCAGAAAGTATGTAAGTACATAAATATATACCCAAAGCAGGTTGGTAATGACAGCTCTGTAAATTAAAAGGGTCTTTTTTTGCCTTTCTGAGGTATGGATCTGGCTGGTGCCCAGGATAGATGGTGTCCTGTGGGTGTAGGAACTGAGCTGTAAGCGGCACAGATGCTCTTCAATAGTGTCATCAGGGAGTTTGCATCAGAGGATTTCACCAGGGCAGGACTGCGAACCTGGGGTTTAAAACATGCTCCTGGTATCTCTCCTGCTTCCAGATCTCTTCTGCTGACATCTGAGTGTTGGAAAAGAAAGCTTCCATTGAGCATGAAGAAAACTTTCAAATGGAGAGAACATCATCCAGCTGCATCTTCCCATGGTGACCTCCCATGCAGGCACCATCCAACACAGGTGACAGTAACAGCACTTACCTCCTCACAGCCAGTTTCAAGGCAGGAACAAACATATCTAGACCATCCCTGGTGAAGACTTGTCTGTCCTGCTCTGTATTTTCCCCAGTGCGAGAGGTTCAGGATCTCTCCAGGACTCTCAATCCACAGCTTCAGCACTCTATAGTTAGAAATATTTTCCTGCTATCTCATACAAATATTATTTGTGGCAGTTCCATCAAATATGTCTTGCCTAGTGCTACCAGTCAGACAGAAAACTCACTTGCTGTCCTCTGTGTCACATTCAGAGACTGCTGCACACTCCTCTCCCCTCACTCCTCTCTTTTCCAGAGGAATTTGTCTGTCAGTCCTCCTGGCTCACATTTCTTAAGCCTCTGTCACAGCTGCCCATCCTGGACAGTAGCCAGTCTTTCTTAAACTGGATTTAGTGCACAAACCCAAGACTCATCAACAAAGAGCAGAGCAAAATCACAACTTGTGATGCTTTTACCAATAGAACCCTGAATGCATTTTCCCTTTTATTTAACACATTTTCCCCTTTATTTCACATTTCATCTTCTATCTAATAAAAACTTGTGCTTGGGGATGTTTGGGTTAGTGTTTGGGTTTTTTCGTTTATTTGTTTGTTTTTTGGGAGGATTTGTTGTTTTCCTGCCTTCTATTCGCACATTTGAACCCCCCTTCCCAAATTCAATGTTTTATTTCATTCAACTTCACTGGTTGTGCTTTTCCCCTGATTTTCAGATTGCTTTGAGCCCTGCTGCATACCTCAAGTAGATTTGAAAACTTCCCTTGAGAGGCTTCATCCCTTCACGAATGAAAGTGCATCCTTTACTCCATCATGAACTCAAAGTGAAAAGAAATTGACTAAAAACGCTGCAAATCTTTTAGAGAGAAAACTATTCACAATTTGCCCTTCAGTGCCACATGCCAAGCAGTTCAGCACCCACCTTGTTATGATTTAATCTCTTTCACATTCTCTTAGATTGTATGTAAGAACGTCATCTGGCCCGGACAAAAGCATTTCTGAAGTCATGATTCAACATAGCAGATACTTTTCCCCTGTTCTCAGGACCAGTTATCCTGTCAAAGAAAGGAGTCAGGCTGGACTCATGTGACTTGTTCCTGAAAAATCTACATCTGTCATCCTGCTGGTGCTTATAAAGTTGTAAATAATTCATAGAATCCTGCTAGGTACCAAAACAAGTCTGACCGCTCTGGCTTCTCTCCATCCACAACCTTCTCCCTTTCCTTCTGTTGTTTGCTCTTCTCTGGCCTGTTGGGATCTCCCCTTCCACCCTCATTTTGCACTCAAAGATAATTGTTCATGTTTCAAGGAGTGCTTCAGCTGATCCCTCACTCACCCCTGCGTGATTGTCATCTGCCTCTCATGTCTTATCTAATTTCTCTAATTTATGCCTTATATTTAAAACATTTAACTGATTTAAACATTTCAGTACTGAGGAAATTCCAGGGAAATACCAAATAATAGTTATTATGCATTGATTTATCAGTCTGCTGACTCAGGAGAAATAATGGCTCTTTTAAGTCCCATACTTTTAAAGGTTCTTTCAAATGCAGATAAATATTAGATTTGTTTCGTCTAATGATAACAGTTTATAACCCTGTTTGGAAGACAACATTTTTGTTGCAAAGAAATAGTGAAAGATCAAGTTTGAATTTCCTCCTTATATAACTGTGACTCCTTCAAATGCTACTCTTTATCATTTATAAAGCCAAAATCTGCTGTATTTTTGTTTTAAAATACTAGTTTTTTAACCCAATCGTAATGGAAGTTCATAGTTTTGTTTCTGAAATCACTCAAGCTGTTACCATGGAAATAATTCTATATGGAGATGGGTCAAGAGAAAATAATCTCTCAGAGAAGATAGCTACTTGTAAAGCACATAAATTATAATAATTTAATCAAAAGCATAAAGTAGTCAATCTGAAAACCTATGGAAATACAACAATTCAATTGAACTGCCTGATCTTTCTCTCCTGTGCATATCTTCTATGCTATTGTTAAAAATCCATTACTAATTAATCTCTAATATGGTTTTCCGGGACACAGCCCAGTTGGCTACTGAAAGTATTTTGCAAAGGAGATGAGAAGGGGTTGATGCTGGATAAAAAAAGCACATTGTTCTGACTCTTGCTTGTCACTTCAAGATAAATGTGATTTCTCCTGGATATAGAATCCTTTATCTTTATGCCCTACTGCAGTGCTTTGGGAAGGCTTGCAATGCTTAATCCCTGGCTCAGATGTGGCTGCACATCCACTGTGAGTATTTTATCTCCAGGAACCTCATCTCAAGCTCAGTGAAAAAAACAAAAAATCAACAAGAATCTTTGTAAAGAAAACATTACTTTTTTGAAGTTCAGAGTGGATGCAGATACCAGCTCAATTGTCAACTATTGGAACTGGGTTTTGTGTTAAAGGAAATCCCATATTAATGTCACCAAGGAATGACCTGATGATTTCGGTGTAAAACAAATGCATCGCAAAAGTTTCATTTTACTTTACTTTTGTTCTTCATATTATTTCACCTGTGAACTCTTGAGGTGTATCTGCCACATGTGTCCATGAGCTGTATTAGCAGGGAGTTTCCTATCTCACTGCCTCTTCCCTGTACAGTGTTTTACCTGGGCCCAGCTACATTTTTATCTGCGATCTCTCCAGTGCCCTTCACCCAAGATTGACCAAGGTGTTACGTTTGAAATGAGCTGCAATAAGAGATTGGCCAAAATTCTTCCCATTCCAAAGATGGCTGAAACTAGATGGATTTACTGAGTGATTTGCTCCTGGCTATTGATCCCACTCTGCCAGAACTGGGTAAAAATCCAGGGTACCCAAATCCAGTGTTATCCTTCAATTCAACTTCTAATGCCTTGTCATTTCAGTTTCCAGGGTGACCCACGAATGTGCGATATCTATTTTCACCTAAAAACTTTGCAGCAAGGTGAAAGGGGAAAAAAACTTGAAAAAGTTACAAAATACAGAAGAAGAAAAATGACAAAAATAACACCCAGTGTCTCTGGACAGCAGAATTAACCAAAAAGATATGAAGACTTATGATTAATGTCACTAGGAGAGGAGAGGTGATTTTTCCTTGCAGAAAGGATATAGGGGAAAATATAAACTGAAAATAATGTAATAACAGAGTTACTGGGCCATTGTTTTCAAAGCTCAGAAGGACAGACTTTTACCTAAAATGGTGATAAGATAGCTAGAGAGGGAAATGTAGGAAAACAAGGAAGTCTGTAAGATAAATCTTAAAAGAGCTTGTGAAGGCTTCGAGCCTCTTGGTATTGACAAGGCATTAAGTGCAGACAACATCCGCCCAAGGGTGTAAAGGGAAGCGGGGGTGGGATGGAGAGAGGTCCAGCGTATTTTTTTTCCAAGGTCACACGTCCCCCCACACTGGGGGCAGACCAAGTAAACACAGATGAGTCAAAGGCGCCAGCAGCTGCCACGACTGTTCAATAGCAGCAGTGGAGAAAATCCCAAAGTTTGCAGAATGCTGGGAAGGGCTGGGGAAGGGAGGCTGGTTGCTACAACAAGGCAGTTTGTTTCCGCATCCTTGCTCAGCAGCTCCCAGCTCTCCCCGTTAAAGGTGTAAGGAACACCAGTAAATCACTTCTAGCAGAGATGTCCAAGTGTTGGCAGCACAAACATGCTTTTCCTCTCTGCTTTTCCCTCCTGCACCTAGCAAAGGGGGGCCAGAGTGAAGGACAGCTTACAAATATACACTTCAGCTTGGGAAATTTCCAAATTTAGGAAAAACCCTGGGCATTTCTTTCAGTCTCACTGATGTCAAAGGAGAAGACACATACAGTAAGGGTTTTACATGAATTCCCAAATTGCATCCAGATTAATTTAGTTGTTGACTTTTTAATCAGACAAAGCACTTCTGAACTAATCAACAAAGAGAATTATTACTAACATGAATTTACCACACAGTTTCACTGCTTTTTTTCCAGATGATTACTTATTCTGACATGACAAGTCTGAATATAGATTTAGGCTAGGTTTAATAACAGGTTACCTAAAGGATGCCTTAGGGTTCCTATTCGCCAATTGCTTTTTGCTTTTAAGCAGAATAATAAAAATAATAATAAAACCCCAATGGTATAGGAAGTGCTATAAGAAATTCAGACCAGTAATGATCTTGTACTAAAATTCTAAAACACTAAACCATCTCTGACCTCTGAATAATTAGTTGTTTCCGACAACCAATGTAATAACTCTAAAGAACAGTGACGTGGTAGTGATATATCCTCAAATCTGTCTAACTGAACATGTCTAACTGAACTTTGTCACACAATATTCATCATTTCAGGTAAGAAGGCAGCCTTGTCCCCAGAGGTTTTGCATTTTCCTTCCTTATTGACCTACCATTGTAAAGTAGTATCGTTGTAAAGAGCACTATTGATTTTCAGAAGGTCTTTAGAAAAGCAGTCTCTTGGCTTCATTAAAAATTGAACAGCTTATTAGAGTGATATGTCTGGAAGAGAGCTGCGATGGTCTGCATTTATCCTCCGACTGACTAGAGAAATTAGGGAAAACTCTGTTAAAATGTGTAGAAGTCCAGCCTTGGAGTTTCAGACCTAGTCAAGACCTGCAGCTCTGCAGATATGTCCAGAGCTGCTGCCTGTCTGTGGTGGTTCCTGCACTGCATGGGCAACTCAGGATTTTACCACAGATTTTCTGAAGAGCCAGAACTTCTTCATGTAGTGCCTGGATACATCAGTTTAGCTGGGTTCAGCTCACCTTACACTCAAACCTGCTCGTGTGACCCTGCCCTCCCTGGCTGTCTCAGAGTGCTGGGGGTTGCTGCTGTAGCTGACATTTGCCTCAGGATCACTATGCCCATCTGTGATACCTAAAAGACAACTCCTGGCAATGCCTCATTTCAGTGTCTCTTGGGCATGCACGCTATTTCAAACCCCAGTTTAAGGCTCAGCTCCCACATGTATGTGTAAGGTCCCTAAATCTCTTCCAGAACTCAAAGTCAGATGTTGCAGCATGTGGCAGCAGTGAGGAACAGCCCATCATCAAGGCTTGTTGTTGGATTCTCAATTTAGTCATTCCTACTGGGTTTTAGCACCTTCAGGAGTTAGGCAGAGCTTGAGAGAGAAGTTCTCCATAGCTTTCCAGAGTTGTCTAGTGTTTAAACTGCTCTGGTGTAGCATCTGGTACTTATGAGGGATCAGCTGAGCTCTGAGTTGGCAATTTGATCCCTGTGTGACCCAGCGTTTCTTGATGTTTATTGTCTGTCTGATGTATAAGGCCATAGAAATGCTACATAAACCTCAGAGGTAAAGAACAAAGTAAAAGTCTCAGATGGGATTTCTGAAAGTTTTAAAACTTTTTCCATCAGGCCATTCCCAGCGGGCGGAAAAATCCTGGCTGAAGAGTAAAGGCTCCTGAAATGAATAGCATAAAAAGATGTCTTTTATTATCTTGCTTCAAAGTACAGATCATGACCATTAAGTTTTTTGGGGCTACAAGTTCCAGACCTCCTTCTCCCCTCCCCTTTCATCTAAGCTGCAGAGGAAAAGGCTGTAACACAGCCTTTAGCACAGCATTTAGCACAAGGTAATGCATCTCTCTCTAGAACAAATCAGAACCCCTCCAAACCCCCCCAAAACCCCCCCAGCAGACCCCCAGGCAGATTATTTCAGCATCTGTGTGACGTGTACAGTGACAGGCCGAGACAGAGGTACTTCTCAGCTGTCTCTTTGCTGACCTTTAGATAAGAGCAGCCTTCCCCACTTCTGGCCACTGGAAAGGAAAAGGTCTGCACTCAAGACATGCCCAAACTGGGAGAAAGCTGCAGCTTCTGGCTTCCCTTTCCCAGTGTGTGGGGCTTCTTCACCAGCAGTGCTGGGGAGGGAGGGATCCAGCCTCCATCCCGTCTGCACAAAGTCACACTGATGTCATTGCTTGGGTGTCTGATGACTAAAGCTAAAAAATGCGAGTGTCTGCTGTCCCTGGTCACCCCGGGAGGCTCAGCTGAGGGGTTCCAGGCTGCTGGAAACCTTCCTATCTGCCAGGAGTGGGGGGAAACACATCTGGTCACTCAAAAAGCAGCATGTATGTGTTTCTCTGCCATCCCAACAGGTGCCTGGGACAATCCTTGTGGGCATCCCTGCTGGCATTCCCAGGGACCAGACACCTCGAATGATGGCACATGCCCCACTCCATGCAGCATGTCTGTAGGACCCTGGATGCCAGGAGGCACACATACACACCTGCTCTGTGGGTGTCTGTGTGCCAGACCCCAGCCTGCCTTCTGGTATGCCTGGAGCCTGAAACTCCCAGTGATTCTCTCTCTCTCTCCAGGTGTTTTCTCTCTCTCTTCTGCTGCTTTGCAGTGATGGAATTTGTTGAAAGTCAGCACCTTCAGTGCCTCTGCATCAAATTTGGCTGAAGCTGCTGAACAAAGGTCTCAAAAAAGGGGGTCCTGGTCCCATAGGAAGAAAGAGAAAAATAATAACAGGTATATTGATGCTGTCCAGGAAAAAAATATCCTGACCTGTATGGCAGACAGGAATGTGCCTGGGGCAAAGCAGCAAGTTGAGGAGCCAGAAGAGGTCATGTCAGTGCCGACACCCAGGTCATTGGTGTTCTTCTCGCTTCCCTCTACCTCCACCCCAGCTCTGGGGCACATCAGACTGCTCAGCACCCTCATCCAGCAAAGCAAATGAGTGGCTTGCAATGGCATTAGCACTCCAAAAACAGCTCAGGCGGGCTGTGATGAAAGATGGAGTGTGAGTATATGGGAGCAGATGGTGCTGAGTTATTGGGGTAGAGCAGAGGGCAGGCCCAGAGAACTGGTAATTAAAGGGTTAAGGAGGACCACAGCAACTGTGAGAAGCAGGAGGGTACCCCAGGTGCCAGCAGCTCTCACATGGGTGTACACACAAGCATCCCCACTGGTCCCAAAACCAGTGCTGCTTGCCCAGAGGAACCAAACAAGGTGTTAGACTTTTGGCAGCAGCCAACTCTCCTCTTTAAATGAGTTAAATCGATTCCTTGCTTCAGGTAAGACCACAGTCTGTTGGGCTCAATAGCGGGAGGTTTCTTACGGATATACAGAGGAGCACAGATTAAATTTAAACTACCCAGTCTAATATATTAGCATATTTTTGAGTGATGACTGATCATTGCCTTGCAAACAGCTTGCTGCTACATCAGCCTTCCTCAGCAGCAAACATAAAACATGAGCTGTTTGCTAACGTCATGTTCAGGTTTTTTTGAGCCTCCAGCACTCATGTTCCAGAGCACACCAAGGATCACCTCCACACCTGCATGAGGCTGAGTTGAACTGGTGGTCTTGTGAGGTGACAGCCATCCTCTGAATGCCTCCAGCTGTCCTGAAAGTGAGCAGAGAGGGTTCTGCACGCCCTGGATGTGTCAGTGCAGGACATAACCAGCAAAGGCTGGTTGCCAGGCAGTGCTGCCTGCCGTGGCAGCCCACAGAGGGCATGAGGCAGCTCCTTGACTCCCTGCCTGATGCTTCCAGCCTCTGGCTGGGCTGGGGCTCAGTCAGGTGAGGCTGATCCAGCAGCACGGCCAACTCCCTCCCACCCTCAGGGCTCAGATTAACACGTGTGACGGGGAGAGCAGGTGGAGCTGGGAGCACACAGAGTGCCCGAAGCCATCCCCGCTGGCAGCGCAGTGACTGCCGTGCACCAGCTGCTGTGCCACTCTCCTCAGGAGGTGACAGGGCTGGGAACGCCAGACAGATGGCCCTGTGCTGGGGCTGGTGGCTCTGCAGCCTCCGTGGTGCTTTTAAGGAAACTAATAGGTGATAAATGTGCCTGCGTGTGCCAGCAGGGACGCCACAACCCTAACGCCATCAGCCAGCACCAATGGCTGCTGAAATGAGCCTGCCTGGGTGGTGGAGTGGTCAAAGGGACAGCACCTCCTGGCTCTGCCACTGCTGGAAACACTGTGGGGCAGGATGGAGCAGGAGCTTCCCCAAGCTGTCCTTAACAAATGTGTTGGATTGCTTGAGACACATGATGGGTGAGGTCAAGGCCACAGGGCACCACAGGGCCCATGTACCACAGCTGTGCCCCCACACTGCACAGCCAGGGCCACGGGGCAGCTTCATAGGCCAGGACACAGCAGGAGTTTGGAGGGAAGAACGCTGCCAGTGTCTAGAAGGAGAAAGAAAGAGATGCTTGGTGGTTTAGGCATCTGCACCAGCCTTTGCCTTGGGTCTTCAGGACTGGTGTGTTTGGGAACACTCCGGCCACAGCATTGGCAAGAGCAGAGAGGGCTCTAGTGAACTCTAAGCTGCCACTGCCTAGAGGTCAAAACAGTGTCTAATTTTGCCAGGGTCATCCCCCAAAATGTTGTAGAAGTTAGAAATAGGAGAAAAGATAAAATATCATATTAGTGCGGGAGTGGAGCTCTATGTGGGGACACAGAAGTGCAGCTCCTTTGCGGCAGTGCTGGTGCTCCCCAAAAGTTCTTTGTGGTACAGTGCTAAAATGTGAGGTCTTTATAGGCCATTTTTCCCAAAAGCTTTCTCAAACGTGCCTCTGGTAAGCCCCAAAGCCAAGGATGGCCACACATGCAGGCTGGTAGGTACTGACAGAGAGATTTGCTGTGGCTGCACCCTCGTCTTTACAACACAAACGAGGGAAACAGCCCTTGCACGAAAAGAATGCAGCATTTCCATTAAAAGGCAGGACAAAAGGATGCGAGACAATTTGTGTGTGGCCACAAGGCAGCACATTTGAGACAAAAAGGAAAGCTGTATCAGTGCAACTTTCCCAGACAGACAAGCCGTAAATCAGAGCGCCCTTTCCCGTCTCCTGCATCGAGCTTCCCTTTAGCTGCTGCAATTTCGGCTCATTCATTTCCTCCCCTCCCTCTCCACTGCTTCTTTCATGACCCACTACAAGACCTATTCATGGACATCCCCTGAAATGTCCCATTTGTCGAGGGAGCTGCAGCGCTTGCTTTCACTTCTAGCTATTGGACATTCTGAGCCAGGGGCCCAGTTTTCGGTAATAAACATCCCCTTTGTCGAAAAAAGGCAGAGTTAAAGTGCCAGCAAGCAGTGTCTGTCTGCTAGACAGGGGGCTGGTCTGGCCTTAGCCAGCTATTGAGATGTCTTTGTGCCATGTTGCCATAGCTACCCTCCAGCTAAATAGGGAAAGAGCTCCTTTGTCCCAGATTAAGACCAGCAGACTTTTGGATCAGAGCCTGATGGAGACTGGGGAAGGAGCTTGTCTGCAGCTGCTGGGACTCTCCTGCGTTGTTGTTGTGTGTGCATTAGGTTGGACAAAAAAGGAGACAGGGGATAGCTTGAAATACATTGATTTTATATGCATAGGTAACCATGTATATATATGTTCATATACTTTATTTATATATATATTTATATACACAAAGGAGGCTGTGGAAAGGTGCTGATTGAGGGAGAGGTTTGCCAGCAAAGGAGGTGTAACATGAGTAAAAAAGACTGGAAATAAATCACGCAGGAGCACTTGTAGCACTTGTCACGGCCGCCAGGGATAGCAACCAAATCCCTTAAAAAGGGACCACAGGTCCCAGCCAAACTGTATTCTGAGATGAGTGTCCCAGAAAATTCACATCAAACTAGCTGATCCTTGTGCTGTGCAGTGTCAGTGTTGGCCCTGCAGGTCCTTGTGTGTCTGTCTTTGCAAACTCAGATGTGTGTGGGTTGGGACAATGAAGCATGGCCAGAGTGGTCAGCAGGGCGGGCACAGAGCTGGGGACTCAGAATGTGCTGCAAAATCCCCATGGAGAAACAAGGGGGCATTAGCATAAATGTTAATTATGAAGAGGATTAGTCCACAAGTGATTTTTTCCTGCCTGGACTGGACATTTAGCTTGGCACAAGTGAGGCTGAATGTTCCCCAACTGCATTGATGTAGCTCTTAATTTTCTTTCTGCCCATCATCTTTAAACAGCTCCATTTCTTGAGGGCGCTCACACAGCAGGGAGAATTTCAGACCTCCTGAGGCTGTGATTTCTAAGTGGCACAGACTGCTTAGGGACTGAATTTCCATGAATTCAGAGAAAAAGGACTGGATATCTTGTTTGCATGTTTGGATGTCTGGATAACATGCAAGCTAATTTTGAAGGAACGACTGAAGACATGGAAGTAAAGGACAAAATACGATAAAAATAAATCCAGGATTTACCAAGGTCACTTGAGTCAGACTAACTTGATAAGAAAAGAAAAAAAAAAAAAAAAAAAGAGCAAACAAAGTTTTCCATGGGCTTTTTTAGACAAGGGAAATGCTTTAGATCTAATCTGTCTGGACTTCAGCAACACTTCTGATAAAAGAGCCACATGGGAAATTATTGTTTGTGTTGGAAGAAGCAGGGACTGGTATTCGAGCTGAAGGTCTGTCAGGAAACAGCCAAGAACAAACACAACAGGTTCTTCTGAAAGGAAAATGATAGGAGCAGGGGGACATAATGGGTGAAATTGCTTGGAGCCAGCTTTAGATAGTTTTATTCTGGAACAAAAAATAAGAAAGAGCTAATGATATTTGCAGACAATATATAGTTGGGAGGCATCGGTGAATTGGGAATAGCATAAAGTAAAAACACACTGTATTTGAGAGCTGGATCAGCAGACTTGGAGTGAAGAGTTCAAAGTGCCTGGCATGCACTAAGGCTCCCTCTACACTAATTAATTAAACTGAGCCAAGGCAGGTTTATGAACTGCCCCGTGACCATCGGCGAGGATAAATGTTTATGTGCTTCCTGGCACTGTTTGATGGGGCCGACCAACTCCCTGCTAGACAATGCCCAGGCATGGTTTGGGGATTAGCGCCGGCCAGGGACCGCTTCCAAGGGGCTGTAGGGATGAGGTCACTCTGGTTTGGAGCTTAGGAGAGCCATGGATGCGAGCCATGCCATGCCATCACTCTCTGGCTCACTGCACTGGCTTGCCATAAATGTGGACTAAGAAATTACAGTGTTTTACTGTAAAGTAGAGTGTGCTGATCAAACACAAAATGTGCACCAGATAGCAAATACAGTCACTGCTTGCATCAGGAGAGAGGCTTCTGAAAGCATTCTTTTGCTCCTTTACAATGTATTCTGAAAAAATGTGTTTAATCACGGACTCCTTTAGCCCAGAGTCATCCCAAATGGATGGCACGCAAGGAAGAAATATTGGGGGGAACAGCAAACCTGTCCAGTGAGAAGAAGCTGAGTGAATTTGGCCAGTTTAGTCTGACAAAACAAAAGCTAAGAAGCAATTAATTTGTGCTATTAATACATAGAGGCGATACACACCAGAGGATGAAAAAACTCACTGTTGGCACCAGTACAAATGTGTATCAACCAGCCACAGATAACTTAAGACTTGAAATTAAAAGTAGTTCTAATCACTGGAGGAGAGTGCTTCAGATACAACAGGAAGAGCAGGAGGAGCACTGGAGGCAGGAGTGAATCTTGGTTTAGGGGTTGATGGCTGCACATCTGGGGATATGTGTGACACGGTGGCTTGTGAGAGCAGAGACTGGTGCCTTCTGAGAGATTGGCCTCACTTACCACAAGGACCCCCAGTCCAGCTTCTTCTGTTCCTAAATAATTCACAGGAAAGTCTGCCAATAATGACCAGCAGAAGTGATGCTGTGCCTAATTGTTCCCACCCCCCATTGAGCTCTTTTATTGACCACACTGACCACAGTCCTGTGCACATCAGATGAGGCAGGGCTGCTCAGGGAAACAAGTGCCAGTTGCTGTGCTTTTCCCTGGATTTCTGTGTGAGCATGTGGCTTCCTGAAAGACTCTGCCTCACACACATTATTAGAAATTAAAGCATGAAAACAAAGGAAATGTAAATTGAAAAAAAAGGGGTTCCAGAGCATGTGTTATAAACTACAGCCTGAGGATGGTTTAGAAGGTAAGAAATTGTGGTAATTGCTCTGGCAGAGCCAATTTACTTCTTTCTGCTATTTTCATGCTTGCTTGTCTCAACAATTAGTAGTGTTTTGTTTATTAAACCAGTGCTTTTTGACTGTGGTCTGCAGGTCCTGGAAGGTTTCTGGGCTACTTGGAAGCAGTTGTGCAAAAATTAATTAAGAAAAGGAAATCTGTGGTGGGAGCCCTACATTTGCTAGATGGAAAGTCTCTGTCGCAGAGAAGTCCAGATCCCTAACCCTCAGAGCTCAGCTGTCCCTAAACCATGTCTGAACAGGACTGCATTTACACATTGTCCAGCACAATCAGACTGTCACTTATCCAGCCTCTATGGATGCATCCATGGGGATATCCTCTCTAATGCAGCCCAGAGGTGTAGGGCCCACCCTTGGTATTTCCACAAAATAACACTGAATCCCTGCTCGTTGCAGAGGGGTTGAAAGGGACCTTTCAACCCAAACAATTCTCTGATTCTATGATTGCATTTATATGCAGCACACAAAGCCTGCAGATGGATGGGAAATACATATCCATGTGAGACAAGTTGGAGAAGGGCCTTTGCATGTCAAAAGGCAGAAAAACTGAATTATTTTGTCTCGCAGTACCTCCTGTGCTCTCACAGCCTCTCAGAGATTTGGGGAGCAGTTGAGAAGCTCCAACTGTTGCAGAGAAGCAAGGGGAGGAGGAGGTGAATGAGGAGGAGGAAAAAAGGCAGCAGTACAGCAGCCGCTCTGTTTCAGTGCTCCTTCGGACACTTGCCTTTTGGCCAAGTCATTCAGCCCCCACATGCAGTAGTCATAACTTTGCATAGTTTGGTTTTTATCTGTTATTTAGTCATGACCTGATGACAAAATCAGCAGCACAATTCAAATCCTCCAGTAGGAGTATCAGTAGCTCTGAGATGTCTCCTGAGACACAATTTACAAATCTCTCCCACTTCTTAGGCATCAGCTGTAAACAGCATACAGATCCAGGGTTATTTGGATCCAAGAGCTTGAATCCATTTCTAATATTTGCAGTTTGAAGCCATGTGCATGTGCCAGCTTCCCTTTCTCTGAAGCTGCCAACTTGTAACATGCTACTGGAATAGATGAACCAAGGGAAGATGAACAGAGGTTTCAGGTCTGGGCTCAGGTGAAGCAAGTTGGTGTCCTTGTCACTGAAGTGTCTCTGACAGGGACAAATAGTTTAAATCCTTTTTTCTATATCCTGGGCCACTGTAAGGAAAAATGTTCTTAAGAACACAGGACATTTAGGTTACAATGACTGGAGCCTTACAAACAGGCTCCACAACTACAAAGGTCTTTTAGGCATGATGGATTTCAAAAGCATAAAGACTCCTAAATACTTTGGTACCTCTGGAGGTGAGAACTTGCATCTATGTTCATATATGTGCAGATGTCTTCAGCAGTGTATCTACACCACAAAAGAACTTGCCCCCTTCACTGGAGGATAGCAGAGAGGCAGCACATTGTCCCGGCCATCCACAGGGATGGAACGGACTGCAGAGGCCATGTAGTTTGCATTAAAGCCCTTGCTTTATGCTTTGCCACCACAGTTGGCTGCCCAGAGAAGTTGTGGAGCCTCAGTCTTTGTAGGCGTTCTAAACCGGACAGGAGATGGCCCTGAATCACCTGCTGTTGCTGGCCCTGATCTGAGCAGGGGTTTGGACTAGATGATCTCCAGAGAACCCTTTGAACCTCAGCTCCTCTGTGACTCTGTGATAGATACTTCCACACATATTTACATCATACATAATATACATATATGCAGCCCCTCAGTGCTTGGATACACAGCTGAGTTGCAGAAGCTCAATGAATTACCATCCATCATCAGATGCCAGCACTCATCTGCAGAATCTTCACGTGCAACACAGTGTAAACCTCTTTTATTGAGGTCTAAGATCACTCACTTTACTTCTCAGCTGAGGGGCTGAGAGGTACTCCAGCACTCTCTGCTCCAGAGGTGGGCTGCAAGGGCACACCTGGCCAGCTGCAGCGCAGTCACCATGGCTCAGCTGGCATTAATAAGCTGGCAGTAATAGGCTGAGTTGTCACAAGCTGACCAGGCTCTGAGCCTTGCATGTGTAGATTCAACTACAGTGATCTATGTTCACTGGAGCTATGAGGAGAGGAAGTGAAGGTTCGTTTAACTTGACCTGATATAGATTCAAACCCATGTAAGGAAACAAGATATAAGCCTGTTCTGCCCCTTGCTGGAGCATATTTCACCAGTACTTCTTGTGATGTGTCTCCCTAGGCATTTATGTGACAAATTATCTATAAAACTTAGATTAATAAATAAAACCTTTTAAGATATTAAAAAAAAAATAAATTGAGCAATATTGCAGTAATGTCCAAAACACTGTTGCTGACAATAAAAGCTCCCAATCTGGATCAGCTGCTGATTTTAAGCAAAACAGGAAACAGCTCTTCAAGAAGGTTGCTCTGTAGCAGTGTGATATCGGGAGCCAGACACGTCACTGAGCTCCATCTGTTTTGTATCACACTGAGACTCAAGCCCAGACCTGAACATCACAGGGACTGCAGCGTGGCTGGAGGAGATGGGGAAGGCTGGGCCAACAAGGCCGTCAGTTCTCAAGAGTTTTACACATTTGGACAGGGAGTTCTTACAGCTGCATTTCAGACACCACAGCAGCAGCCTCCTGAATGCTGTATCGGCTGAGCTGTGGGATGGTACAGTGGCTGGCCTGACCTGTCAGAGGAGGAAGTTTTCTGCTTACAGGATACTGAGAGGAGCCTCTAAGGTAGGGCTTCTGCCCTCAAGCAGGAGCCGTATGCCCTCTCCTACTGCCTGGCTCCCCATGCAGGAAAAATTCACATCATTTCTTCACCCCGACCTCTTTTAGTATGTCCTAGGAACCAGAAGATCTCTGAGGGCAGAGTACCTCTTGCCAGGCTCATACAGTGCCCAGACCTCACAAGACTTGTATGGCAAAAGCAAAGGAAGGTGCTTGCTAGGAATTTGAGCAATATTGCCTGCCTCTAAAAAGAAATTTTCCTGGTGCTGTCTGCTGAAAGCCTGTATACATAACATTCTGGGAGGAGACATTTAGTCAATACACTTGGTGTGGAAAGCAAAATGTAGGTAGGAGCAAGGGATGAAAGCTCTCTTAATCATTGTCATTGATTTTCTGAAATGGCTCCATGTCTGTTCGTAAGAAGGATGCAGTGACATTCTATGTTTATTCAGTGTCTGCTCTGGGTGGGAGGAGATGGCCATGCCAATTAAAAAGTTTAATTAAAGCTGCAACCTTTCTGTTCCCGAGATGGGGGCCTGTCATCTGCCAATTTATTTTCATGAATAAGTCATTAAAGCCGGAGCTGCTGAGGACTTATTCAAACAGCTCATGTTTGCAGTGCATCTTCCCTGCTTGCTGGAAATCATTGCAGATGCAGTATCAAGGCCTTGAGGTGAAACTCAAGAATACAAGTCTAAACAGATCAGAATTATATCTGTGATGTTTTATTGCAGTATTGGAATCTCCCAACAGCAGGGATGTGCTGTTATAGTCCATAGCAAGATTAATATTATTGTATTTCACAGACGTGTCACACCCAATAAATCTTCAGGAGCACCCAATTCCATTTTTTGCCTTGTTGCTCACTGTGGCCCTTACCTCTGCGGATCATGTTGCTGTATCAGAGAGAAGAGGTGGTTATCACCTCTGAGCCATGGCTGCCTGGCTGTCCAGCTGCCTGGGATGCACCAAGTTCCTCAGTGACCAAACTCAGATGGTGCTATGAGAGAGGAAGTAGAAATGACAGCTTATGACCTTGCTTTTACTAACTCATAAATTACTTCTGTGTTCAGATAAGTTCAACTCAGAGTTCAGGCTGCTTTGAACTACCTCTGGAGGGTACTTCACTCCACATGACCCATTTGACTCCTCTCACAGTTGGTAGAGGAACACTAATCTATAACTTAAAGTATTACTGTTTGGGAGGTGAACTCATGAGACATAAACACATCCCCATTTGTTAGAGATTTGTTAGCTCTTGGTGGCTATTCTGCTGCTTTCCAAAGTAATTGAGTCATCTGTGCTGGAAGACAAGGCTCTTTCATCTGGACCAGGTGAGACCCGAGTCAGCATTTGGGTGCTGCTCATCATCTCTGTGGGTTCCTCGAACCAATGTTTCCTTCCCTGACAGGATAGCCATGGCTCTTCCAACCAGCCTACAGATGAGGAGAGACTGGCATTAAAGGGGAGTAATGACACAAGAAGCAAAGATGATCTGCTGCCAGGAGCAATGGCTAGTCTGGCTTTGTGGGGATTTGCCATAAGCAAACCAGGCAGGTACATCACCACTTCAGTGCTGTTGGCTTCACAGCCTGCTGAATGTCTGCTACACTCTGCAGATGAAAAAAAAGCCAGTCATTTTGTGGAATTGAACAGACCCCAGCCCCCTAAAATGTCAGTCCAAAGAAATTTAACATGCTTGTAGATGCAGAGAAGATCAACCCCATGGGTTTGTGCTGGTATCTGTATGGATTTGTGCACATATATGTCTGTGCATACAAGTGCTTATGCTCACTGCACTATACATTAGGAGTCAAAATTCAATAATGTGGAAGTTGGCCTAGTCATTTCATTGGCAGTGATGTTAAAGAAATATTTAAACATTAGAATTATTTAAACTTAAAAACTTCAGGAAAATCAAGTTGGAGGTTGGGATAAATGTCCACTCTGGCATGACAGGAAGAACCAGACAGATGAGGTTTTCAAAGCTGATTTTGGGCAGCACCTACATGATTCCCACAAAAATAAATGAAAAGTTATATGGCTGATTCTTCTGGTCTGTTCATGTTTTTCTCGTTTATGGATGTGTCTGAATCCTTGAGCCTGCTTTGTAAAACTGATCCAAGCATCCAGGCTGTTCAGAGAACAGCAGAAAGGCTCTGTGTTAGCGGTTTGTAACACCAGGGTTGGAGAGCCAGAATTCAAGCTGATTCAAGCAGGTACAGCTGGAAGCAGTGAGGTGAAACTGAAAAATAGAAGCTGCAGATTAAATGTCAGAGCTGCTTTTTCCAAAGCCAAGGTCTATTAGCCTGGGGGACAACATCCAAAGAGAGTTACGGAATTCCCATTAGTCGGCCTTTTTGAAAGCTTTGCTATACCAATAACACTCAATAATACATTTTTTTGGAACAAACTTATGCTGGCAGAGAATCAGGAGGTGAATTAGTAGATCCTTTCTGGCTCTGATTTTTATAACTCTTCACATTAAATCCTAATACAAGAGGTTATCTTTATAGCAGGCAATGAAAGGTTTTCCCTGTAGATCACTACTTGAAAAGTACATGCTGCACCTCTTTAAAGTACAGGACATTTTATAATTTCATTTGATTTCAAGTGGCTGGAGTACCCTATAGCCAACTTCAAGTTAATATTTTAGCAAGAATCAATGGCATAATTAAAAATTTATGGATGTCCCTCATCAACAGTTCCATGTGACCAAGTTTACAACATGGTGGTACTTGGATAAATCATTTTGTATTTATGGATAGCGCATAAAAAGTCGTGAGGAGGACTTATCCACAAGGGATGACAGAGTAATTACATACTGGTATGGTTTTAAACATAAACGTAATTTGTTATTAGTGCTGTGAACTGAAACATGCTTGACTTAAAGGGACAGTGCTATGTCAATAAAAACCTCATGATAGGGGCCTAGTGTTTGGGGTAGATCTTACCTTTGGAAGGACATTCCCTCTCAGCTTTCTGACTCCACTGGCTCGAAATGTCAACAAGTGTAGAAAGCCCTAATTGTTAGAACTGTTCTGGGTTGGTTTCTTTGTCCCAGTGGAAAATGCCATTGGACATGGATGTCAGATTTAAGTGCCCAAATCAGCCGACAGACAGCTGTTTTCCCCTCTGGAAGGCTGGTTGCCTCTGAGCAAACCTGATTGCTCATGGGTAAGGCCAGGACTGTCTGGTCACCCCTCTTCAACCCCACAGCTACCTTTGGGACCTTTTTCGGAGCCAGTCAGAGGAAAAGGATGCATTTTGTCACACCTTTCCCAGCAGGTTGGACTCTCCTTTACCCAGGTAATTTCCTGGTGTTGAGTAGCAAATGCCTTAACCTGGCTTAACCAGGTGAGAACTACATGGGGTGGAGAAAATCCACACAACACCCACCCACACCAAAGTATGTCCTCCAAAGAGAGACAGCTTTCATTGCAGCTAACCCTGCCAGTGCCTGCAAAACCAGGTGGGTTTGAGGAATGCAGTTGCTTTGCCAGTGTTGGCATTTGGGGCAGAGTGGGACATACCGCTCAGGAGGCAGGAATGCCCAAGGAGGTGTGTGGGCTCATTTCCTACCCCAACTTCCCTCTCTGCATGGGAAAACTTGTGTCCCAACCAAAGGCACAAGTTTGACAGGATAGGGGGAAATGGACTCAAGTTGCACCAGAAAAGGTTTAGATCAGATATTAGGAAAAATTTCATCACTGAAGAAATGGTTGAGCCTTGGAACAAGCTGCCCAGGAAAATGGGGAAATCATCCCTGAAAGTGTTCAAAAGGTGTGTGTGTGTGGATGTGGCACTTGGGGATATGGTTTGGTGGTGAACATGGTGATGCTGGGCTAATGGTTGGACTCGATGATCTTAGAGAGGTTTTCCAAACTTAGTGATTCTATGATTCTATGATTCAAAATGCAGACTTAGTGCAGCTGGACTTTGCACCTCCTCTTCCAGCCCAGCTTCCCAGGTATTTTATCAAGGACTATCCTGCAGCACAGGCAGATGCAGCCTTTGATTCCCAGGAGAAATAATCATCCTGCCATGTAATTGTAGAGCAGCAGCTTATTCCTGATTAATGGCAGTATAAATGAATTCTGATAAATCAATGAGGAGAAATTAAAGATGAGCAAGCTGAACATTGCTGACACAACCCACTGTCTTCTACTGCGACAAATGTTGTGTGATCCCTGCAAGGTTTCTCTTCACTTTACTCCTACTGCTTTATCACTGCTTCCCTTAAATAGAAGTTCGTTTCTGATAAATAACAGCTCTGATATCAGCCTATCTTCTGATGAGTGTCTTTCTTAAGACACAAGTAAATGAAGATTTTCTCTCTGCTTAATATGCAACCCTGGCTCCTTTTGCTCACAGTACAAGGATTTTCATGGGGTCATGCTGGCCAAACTGTAATTACGAAGGATTGCAAAACAGGGAGAAGATTATGTTGCTGGTCTTGAAGCAATTGAGGAGACAAAGAAAGAAACAGGTCAAAATGGAAAAAGCAGGGAGGAGGGAATTAAAGGATGAATAATTAATGTTATAATTTGCTACAGTGGAGTAGTCATCTCAATTAATAAAACCGATAATGCAGAACCATCATTTAACAAATTCGTTGTAAACCTGCTGTGCTCCTTGCGTGTGTATTTTTGGGGGAGAGGGGCTCTGGTTGTTGGCCAAAGCAGAAACAGCTCTAAACTGAACACCTGCCTATTTAGTGCTATTGAAAGTGCACAACACTATCAGGGAACAGGTTTGATACATTAAGTCCTTCCAATTTTTGAATTAAAAGCATGAAAATGGCTGAGCTGTGCAGCCAAGCTTTGTGCATGGGCTTTGAAGAGGCAGAGTGCCTTGGAAGTCAGGAGGAGCAGGCACAGGGTGCTGGGGTAGAATGGATCTGATCACCATCCGCAGAGGCTGAGTACAGCATCATTTCCTCTGCAGGCTCCATCAGCCACTGACAATCTGAGAAAATATGGTCATTTGGGCTACTTGGGACATAACTTGGAAACGTGAGCAGGCCTTATGTTACAAATGTAAATAATATCATCAATATTTCAGCATTTTTTATTATTGTGGGGCTTCCTCTCTTTGGGGAAGATACTCATTCCAGGTACTTGTACTCTGATAAGACAGCTGTGTCCAGGGCCATGCTGACCACTGCCTGCACCAGCTGGCCAACAGCCTGCAGCCTTGCTATGGTGCATGTCAGTCTTTTGAAAGCTACAGATAAACTCATTGTACTATTTATCTGAATTTATTTAAGCACAAAATAACCTGTCAGAAGGAGTTTGAGTTTTCGCTGACCTTCGCCTGATACACAGCTCCAAACCTGGCAGTATGTCAGCATACTTAAATCTGGAGTGTAAACAGAGCCAGCCTTGCTGTGCTCCCCTTCCAAAAGACTGTTTAGCTTTCAGAAACCAGCCATGAGCTGAAAGAATTTGTTCAACCAACTCATTGTGTTTCCTTCCTAACTGCTGCTAATTTGCTCAGAGGAAAGGTGCCCTTTTTTTCTTTGTGCTGGAGGTTGCTATATCAAGGCTCAAAGCTGCCTTCAGGGAAAACAATCACTTATGAGCTGAAATACACTGAAAGTGGCATTTTGCCAAACAAAATGCATTGCTACTGTCATGCCAGGGACCCTCTCGCTTTGCACATATTTAAGCATCCAGGAAGGACTTAATTACAAAGAAGCTCATACTCTTTGGGGGATGTTGAAAGTGTTCTTGGCTGGGTTTTTTTTGTTAACCCCCTCATGAAACTGAATCTTCCCTGGCAGCTTTAAAGCACAGGGCTAGTGGCTTTTCTTTCTGTCCCACAAATTCAGTTCAATCTCCAGATCTTTCTTGTTTGTTTGGAAACATGTTGAGATTGCAATCTGTTTCCAAGGACAACCAGGTCCCCAGTGGCAGATTTACAGGCTCCTCAAAATGACGATACTTGTTTTCACAAAACACTCCACGTGAGAGAAAAAATAGAAGCCCATAAGGAACCTAAAATCCCCAAATTTGAATTGTTCTGGTTGATTTCAGCAGAGACAGGGACAGAGTAGATGTGGATCTGGGGCTTCTCTCTTATCACTGAGCTTGTGCTCTTGGCCAGGTGCCTGAGTGCTTCTTAGAGAAGGCACAGCAAGGTTTGTCCCAGCACTGCTCCCTCTTGACACCTCAGCCCTTGATCAGGATCCCCCAAAACACTGTTTCTGCCATAGCATTATCAGGATAGTCTACCCCATCAGAAGCATGTTGCTGGTGAAGTGGGAAAAGATGGTGGTGGCTGCACCTCTTCCATGCAGTGATACCTCACCCAAGTTCTGACAACAAGGAAATGGTAACTCTCACTCGGCTGATTCGTTGGTGGCTTGAATTGGGGGTGATGTTGTAGCTACTGATGAACCAGGCAAATTATTTCCCTACAGACAGGATGGACTCACTCCAGACTGCTGCTCTGCTGATTCAGTATTTGGGCCTTCCTCTTCAGCCATCCTCTTCAGCACTGCCAGACAGGAGACAGCCATGTGAGAGGAGCCTGCTGAGACACCTCGCAGGGCAGTGGGAATTTGTTCTTGAGTGACACCCCGGATGGAAAGGGAAATCCTTTCCCTCGTCTGATGTCCATTTGGAGGGCAAGTGTATGGAGAAAAGGAACATTTCCAGTTTTTTTATATTTTTGGAGATTTTAAAAGAAAAAGGCAGATCAAAATAGCCTGTAGAACTAGTTAGTGAAACACTTGCTTGAACCGTGGCTTTTCCTGAGTAATCTTTGCTCTGAATAACAGAAGCAGAGATCCGAAGCCAGTCTCTAATTTCCTGAGTGAACAGTGTATTCATTCAGGAGTGACAGACTACAAAGCCTACTGTGAAGCTACAAATCTGTATTTCACCAAAACTAAGATACTTCCTTTAAAAACTTCCATTTCAAAAAGCTGATGTGCAATGGTTAAAAAACAGGAGTAGAAAAATTCTCAAACAGTTCCATTTTGGATCTTCTCTCTTTCAAACATCAGGATACTGTGATAAACTTGAGGCCTCTTGGTATCATTTGTAATGTCTTAGACGCCTCTGGTTTAGAACAAAAAGCATTCCTGGAGATTAAATAGCAGCCCTTTGTCAACATCTTGGAGTTTCCACTCAGTGAATACAAGGATTAGTTCAATGATCCAGCCAGCTCAGTTCATTGCCAATAAGAACATTATAAATACAATACTAACAAGACGTTTTTATTTCAACTTTTGACCTCAAGGTAGCAACTGCAGTAAAGCATGAATACAACTGGACATGGCTTGTAATGGAGGCCTGAGTTATTTTCCAGCTTAATGGCAGCTGATATGTGTGTGTTTGCAATATCTCTTGTGGGAATGCATTAAGCAGAAGAGTTAACTAGTGTCAACTGATGATAGTGCCTGGTGCTTCCTCTGGGGAGAGCCCTAGAAATGGGCTGGGTAAACAGCACACAGACTGCAGACACTGTGGTGTGTTTGCTGAGGGGACCTTCAGCCAGCAGTGCACAAACATTCTGGAGAAACTGGGCGCTCCTGAATCAACAGGCCCTTACTCCAGCCAAATGTAAAATTGTTTCTCCTGGATGAGATAAAGGCACTGGCAGAAATGATGAGTTATTAGGTTAGTCGTCAGCATCAGCTTTGCAAATGCAGCTGAATTCCAGCTGACTCCGGTTAGCCTGGGAAGACTGCACACAGCAGGTAAATGAGGCAAATAGATGATGAGTCAGGGAAGTATTTCTCATACCTTTTCGAAGAGGTCAAATATACAGTTTTCCCAAGTGGGTCATTCCATTGTACTTTGCCATGTACCAAGCATTTTCACCAGTTTGTTTTTACCTGACCTTTGTTTTCTTTTGTATATTGAAAAGTCTTAAATCTTAGTCTCATTGTGTCTGGAACATAAAGGTCATATTTACCATTTTCTACCAGGAGAACCTGGCAATAAGCCAGAGAAGCTCCTCGTGGGTGGACAGGATGGATGTTTTGACACATCTTCGTGGGATTCCTGATTTGCACAGTCATTATCAGGGCTTAGCACAGGTCTCAGCTAAGACCAAGGTTCACAAAGTTTTGTACATACCCCAAAGCTTTGTACACCTATATGTAGTAAGAAATCACAGAGTCTCAAAAGAGCTTTGGCCCAAGTCTTCCACGTTATTTGGAAACTCCGTTCTCAAGTTACATACCAGAGAGATTTAAGGACCTGCCCTGAAGCCTCAGTAGATGGTGCACAGTTTGACACAGGAATTATGGCTCAATTTTGCAGCTTACAAGCTGATACAAAGAAATTCAATGGCTTAGGCAAGGTCAAGCAAGAAGTCTCCTCAGCCCTGATCCACAAATCCAAAATATCAATTGCTGAGTGTGAGTAATGGGTAGGGAAGGGAGATGTCAGAGGCCGGTGTAGGGAAACAGAACAAATGAGGAGCTGAGTGTTGAGACTGAGGCTGACAGGAGAAATGGGCTGCCATGAGGGAGATGCAGGGAGTAGCTTGGATAGCATGGGAGCTCCTCAGAAGTGATAGAAGGGATTTGTCTCCAGTCCTGAGCCTGCATCCATCAGAGTGCCTTGCACGTACTCCAGAGCAGTGCAGACTTTGACTAAAGCCAGGCACATCTCAGTGGAGGGAGCCAACTGGGAGCTTCATCCCTAGCTAATATAAACCCACTCCTTTGTGGTTGTGAGTTTCTTTAAGCTTTATTTATGTGCTTTTATTTTTTAATTATATATTACTGATTTTATATTTTATTATTTGGTTTATAGATTATATGTAAGTTTATTAATTTTATTTATATAAACTTTCTTAAAGCAGAAGCAATTTTTTAAATAGAGGCAATTTACTGCTCCATCCCTTCACACTGGATACCAACTGAGCCATCGAACAGGTGGGGTAAATCCACCCCAAAGGGCAGGTGGATGGAGCTGAGCTTTTCCTGCACAGACCTGTGATAAGTGTAATCAGCTGGAGCTGACACTGCTTAATCTGGGCTGGCAGGAAGGCCATTCAGCAGCGTGTCCTTGACATGAGTATCTCTCCTCCACAGTTATCACAGAGCACAGACTCACTGAGTTTCAGGATGTGCAGTGTAGTTCAGAAGAGGAATCTGAGTCTCTTAGCCTTTCCCTGTGGGAATATGAGTGTGCAGAAGGGGGAAGATGGATCTCACCCTGCTCAGAATATATGTTATTGATCTTGAACAGGGAGGTTTTATATGCTAGGTGGGGGAATGCAAAGCTAAGTAAAGAGGATTTCTTTTATTATGGTTGTTGCTTTTGCATGGATGTTGTTCTGGCAAAAATATTGCTGTGGGTTTATAAATTATGTGTGTCCAAAAGGAAGGACTGGTAAAACCTCCCTTTGTCCTCATAGCAGTGTTTGCTACAGGAAGATGGATTGGCTGCTCTTTTTGACATGAGTGATGAGGCCAGGATTTTCTCTCATTATAATTGATCATGTAAGCAGACAATAGCAGAAGACACTCCTCCAGCAGATCTGTATTCATCCTCTGCAGTGCTGCCATTTGTTGCTACCTGTAGGTAGAAGCTCTGAGCTGTGCCTGAAGCCATCCCCACAGCCTGTGCAGCCCTGTCTGCCCTCTCCCCGGGCTACCCAGACCTCTGGCATGCAGAGGTTAAGTCCACCATTGTATCTCAGGGGTTATTTTTGTGCAGCCTGTTTATCTTCAGTCCCAGGTCATTAATAAACATCCTTTTTCAAATACTCTGGACATCTGGAATATGGTTTGCTTGTCTTCTGAGACAATGCTATCCTTTTAGGCTGGTAAGGGAAGGATGAAGACTAAAGATTCCCTTCTTTGGAAAAACACAGTCTACATGTTATTCTCTTTTACTCTAACTCATTCACCTGTCAACTGGGATTGCAGGCTGCTGGAGCATTTAAGCAGGTATTTAACTGTCATGCACATGTACAGACCCACTGGTATGGCCTCCCTGTCACCATCACTGCACAGTGTTGCATTTGCACCCTAAGCGCAGGCAGAGCCAACATCTGCTCCTTTTATACAAGATTAACTGCTCATATACCTGCAGCATGGCAGCAAACCTGGTAATTTTCGGCTCTTTTTATTTCATTTAATACTTGTTTAAACAAGGTGTTGTTTTTTTTTGTTTGTTTGTTTGGTTTTTTTTGGTTTTTTTTTTAAAGAAAAATAGCCAACACAAGAAGTTCTTCACTTAAGAGCTATGAAAATGCAGGAAGATTTCATGGGTCTGTTCTGCTCATGGGGGTCAGCTGCAGGGCTCTGCGAGAGCAACTTTTTTTCTCTCATTTTACACTTCTTTTTGAAAATGAACCAAATTCTAGAAGTGTCTTTTTCTATGTAATAACCAGAGAGAGAATTTACGGTTCCTAGTCCAGATGGAGCAGACATCAAGATTTAGGTGAAATGCACCCCTCCCCTCCTGGCCTTACGTGTCGCTGTGCTACAGCATCCTTTGTGATTAGTGGGGTGGTGGGACAAGGCTCCCAGTGCTCTAAACTCTCTGTCATCCCTGGGAAGTACAGATCCATCTGCTGACTGTCAGCCAAACCCCACACAGCTCAGTGTACACAACGGTTTAGACCAGCCCCTCCTGGTGGGTTCCACTTGCAGGGGAGGTCACAACACTTGACTTAGGTGGAATATGATAGAAAAAAAATAGCCTCTGGATTTGCAGCCAAAACTTGGGTCTTGGCCTTTCCTCCTCCACCTTGTTGAGGCTGGAAACTCCTGTGATGGGCACTCTGTCTCTGTATCCAGCAAGTCATGATCACATCAGACGTGTATTGAGCTGGTGTGGAGCTACTGTCAACATTGTGCCTCAATTTCTACTTACAGAAGCTTTTGCTTGAAGCATTTTAATGAGGTCTTTTGGTCTTGTAGCAACCTCCAAAACACCAAGCTGCCTGTTTATGACTGGCAGCTAACAGAGCATCTGGCTAATGATCATCTATTGATCGTTCATTAACCTCTCCTAAACTATGAAGATTGAAACCTCTCAATTGCATGCTCTGCAGATGTCTGCCATTGCTGCATCAGGCCATTTACATGTTCTGCAAAATCAAAAAGCTTTTTGGGCCCTCCTCCGCCCCCTCAGGCCAGGAGGGAAAGGAGAAAAGCCCCTTTGTGAGCCATCTCCAGCTGAGCCCTCCTGGCACAGTGTGGCCTCAGAGGAGTGGCATTTTATAGACTTCAGTGGTTGCTTTTCACCATTCCTCTTTGAGAAGATGCTCTCTCCCACAGAAGTAATGCAGGAAAATTGTGCCTGGAGCTGGAGTGGGGTTAGGGGTCAGCAGGCAGCCCTGCATGACTCAGGGCTGAGGAATGTGCAACCAGACCCTGCTCCTGCAGTGGGCACAATCCTCCCACGGCACCCAACCCCGCCATGGCACCGCTCTCTGCTCGGAATCCATCGACCTCCTTTCAGGATGAGCACCCTGGTGTCACCTTGGCTAACTGGAGCAGCTCCCGTGTCATGCTGCAGTCCAGAAAAGGCTCCTAAGATTTTCCCAGTGTTATTCCCCAATGTGTAGAGCAAATAGAAGAGGCACTGTGTTTGGGGCGTCTCTTGGTCAGGTTCATACTCCCACCCCAGAACAAGTGATGGGTGATGAAGACTGCAGATGTCTTTGTTTGAAAATGCACCATCAGACCAGCTATTTCAACCAGGAACAGTCTGTTAGCAGTGGTTTGTAGCTCCAGACGGTCATCCTGGCTGCTCATCCCTTCCAGTCTCACTGACAGAGACTTCTGTCACCTTGGTTTCACCAAATTCATTTGCCCAGCTGTGTAAAATGACCCAAGTTTAAGTAACCCTGTTGACCTTCTAGAGAAGGGCTGCTCTGTGCTCCCTGCAGAGAAGAAATTCCTGGAGATGATGATGTCAGCCTTGGCTGGTCAGAAATACGGTCTTACTTTCCACAGCTTTTTGCCAGATCACATCTTATTTTACTGCCTCAAAACCAGAGAAATATTAGTGAATATTATTTGCTGATAATGTCACCGGGGCTTGGCTAGTTCTCTTACTTTGTAGGAACTCTTTGTGGAAAATGCACATACCAATTGCTAACATTAACTCAAGCAGTGTGACAGATGATGTAAAAGAAAGTTTTATTGCTTTTGATTCTCAGAGGTGCCCCAAAACACCCAGGTCCACCCAGGGCCTCTTTCAAGCTGCACTGTCAAGCAGGGGCTGGTTGAAACATGGAGCCTGTAGCAGCAGCTCTATGGGCAGGAGCATCAGTGGCTCTGGAGGTGGGAATGAAGGGATGCTGGCAGTGCATCACTGAGCACAGAGGGAAGGCAGCTGCTGAGATTTTGAGAGTCAAGGGTTGTGATATGTCTATTTTTTCCTGTCATGTCAGTGTCTCTTGAAAAACGTGCATATAAACCCAGATCATGTTTGCACTGGGCTGATCCCAAACTAAAATGATCTATATGCAGTCAGGAGGGTTTTTGTGTCAAAATGCCCACACAACCACGACATGCCTGGCTGGTGCTCCTCACAGCCTCAAGATGCTTTGAGATGCTGAAGTAAATTACCCATGGGCTACATGTACCGTGGTGGATCCTGTGCTTGGAGTTCATGTGAGGCACACGGGTGCAGCACAGCCCCCTCCCCTCCCACCTCCTGCTCTGGGTCTGCACCCCTCCTTCAGAACCTCACTCTCCTGTCAGCTCTTCCTCTGATTCCAGCTCTCCCTGCACAGACACATCACATGCAAGAGGGGCACTTTGAGCCTGGGTGCAGCACTTGTGAACTGTGATTGCTTCACAACTGGAAATGGGATTATCAGGAGCAACTCTCATTTTTTGTGTATACCTGTAGATATATATATCTCCCCATTGGAATAGGAGAGATAGCTCAACCCCCTCTGCGGGACTAGAAAACTTCTCATTGTTTCTATTATGTTTCACTGCTATGAGCTTGGCTTGTCCAGGATTTATCGCAGCTCATAATGTGTTTACAATGAGAAAACTCCTGGCATGGTCTTTTCCAATTACCTAGGTGGGATTCATCACCCTAGAGATGGCAAATGAAGTGCAGGACCTCAATAAAGAGGATGCATTTCTGTGGCATCTGAATAAGAAAAGCCCTTTTGCAAATGATACATTTGGTTTTAGAGTTCCAAACTGTTGCAGGCATCATGGATCAAGGTTTACTGAGCAAAACTACATTTGCTGGTGGCTGCTCAGGTACATGTGAAGGGGACGAGTTTGCACTGGCTTGTTAGGGAGCAAGTCTCCTCTGTATGGAAATGAATCATCAAGGCAGACAGTTTATGGTCTTTTGGGAGTCTGCAATGGCTTTGAGTTTTAAGGGAAAAGCACAACTCACATGTAACCTGATTCCTTAGAGAAATCAATATCCCCCTTCCTTTCAGATCTTTGATTGAGGTCTTGACCATTTGCAGTCCGTAAGAATTGCAGCACACCCCTCTCAAGAGCTGCACCATTAATTAAAGTCTCTCATTCACATTTCAGCTTTGCATTCCTGTGCTGTGTCCCTGGGCTCTGCACTCCTGCTTTGAGCAGCTCTGCAGCACAGCCATGCCCTGTGAATGTGTCACAGCACACCCAAAAATACCACGGGGATGCCTCTCACTTGTTGCAGAGAAATGGCTTTCTGTGACAAGGTTTCACAGATTAATAGCATCAGAGAAAACCAGCCTGAAAGAGAATTTGAGAGGTTACTACGCAGATCCCTTGCTCCAAGACAAGTTTGACAGTGCTGAAACTAATCCTGACAGGTGCTTCTCTAATCTGTCCTCAGAAAAAAAGGCTCTGGTGTGAAGATTTCACAGCTTCCCTTGGGCATCCAACTTCATCCTTCAATATTTTAGGTTGAGAAAGTTTTTCACAATTTTTAACTGAAGTCTTTTTGCTGTAGTTAAAATCCATAATCTCTGACCCCTTTCCAGGTGGATGGATAATTCCCTTCCTTTCCAACGGCATTTTTGCCTTGTTTCAAACATTTATCTTTCCCTGGCAGTCACCTGTCGCCCAGACTGATGTTCCCCAAGTCCTTTGAGTCCACAAATCTTATCTTCTAGACCTTAAATCATTCATGCAGATTCTTTCTGAAGCTCCTCCAGCTTCTCCTTCCATAAGTGCAGTGACCAAACTGCATATTAGGCCCCATCTAAGTTGATAAAGGGCAATGCTCTGTCTGTCATGGGAATCAGTCCTTGAAGAACAAGGTGACCGAGGGATGGCACTGTTCAGAGATGTCACCACCCTCACGAAGCAGCACACTGCCTGCACGCTCACCAGGGCTGCAGGTGGGAATCAATGCTCTCAGCATGCAAGTCACGAATGCAGTGGCTGTGAGGACCTGTTGGCTGTGGCTGCTGGCACATCCCTCACCTTGCTTGTTAGCTGTTCAGAACTAACAAATTAAAATGAGCACCGAGGCAGCTGAGATTGTGCCTAAGCTGTGGGAAGCCAGGCTTTAGGAGGCTTTTATCATTTTTGCAGGAATGACATTGGTCTGTGACTGTGTGGGCAGGGAAGATTCTAAAGAGCTCACTCTGCAAAGTCCTTTCATGTCCCTTAAGAGTGAGCCATGCTCTCACACCCACCACCAGGCTGAGAAACACAGACTGGTCCTTGTGGGCCCTGGAATGTCACTCTGCCTTTCTGCCCTGGTACTCCCAAGAGCTTCAAAGCAAAAGGAACCTTTATTTACTAGCATTGGCTAATGAAGAGAAGCCCATGTAGCATTGACTAATGCCATCAGAAGATGGTTCATGCCAGAGGAATAGGAAAGCAAAAAAATGTGCACCAAGTCAGTTCAGGGAACAGATCCACCAGAAGACAACTTTTGTTTCTTTTCCCTTGAGATCAGATCTGTTTGCTGATGATACAACTGCATGAGCCCTAAAATGTCACAGGAAGCCTGATATGAATGAGGGGCCAGAGCCTGGGGAAGGAAGGTGAGAATTGCCTTCTGCTCTTTTATAATGACTGTAATTTAATGCTGACTAAGTTTTTGAGATTTGGGTGATTCCCACCTAAACCTCCTGCTATCTCCTCTGAACCTCTTGCCATGTCATCCTGTACTGAAAAATGGGGAGCAGGTTTCTACAAGGGATACAAGTGACCCCCTCATTCCTTTAAGGCGTGGTGTTTTTCCGACACACAGAGGCATAGCAAAGCAGATTTCATTTTAGTTTCCAAAGGATTTTAGGATAAAAAAATGCTGGTAATTTCATTTACATTAAAAAAAAAAAAAAGTACAATTTTGTAAAGCATATGCAAAGCAAAAAAATAAAAACACCATATAAAAAAAGGGCACATTTTTGTAGGTGCCTTGTTTCAATAATGCAGCAGATAAGGCCTCAGAGTAGGCAAAATTTCCTTTTAAGGATCTCATTGCTTATGTATTTAAAAACAAAAGAAGTCTTATAATTGTGCTTCTTAAACTTCAGTCTTGACTACACTAGTGTAATTAATTTATTAAGCCATGAGAGAATTAATTGCATTAAAAGTACAGGCTCCATGCTGTCTGCCTATACAGTAATTGCCATTTCATTCGACTGTGTTAATGGACATTTTCTTCCTAAATTTTTACCTAAGAAAGTAATGTAGCCCACAAAAAAAAAAAAAAAAA
>VWZT01010912.1:88925-224076 GCA_013397055.1 Pachycephala philippinensis | reverse complement strand
TCACCCAAAGTTTGTTGATGTTTAACTTCAGCTGCACATCTAAAGCTGCTTTGGGCCCTCTGGTTACCATGATCCTGTGCTCAGAGGTACATCAGCTGTGCACACACTAATGCTGCCAGTCAGGAAACCAACCCAAAATTTCAGGAGGGCAGGAGTGAGTGGTGGGGGAGTCAGGCAGTGAGCAGGAGGAGCCTGACCAACAGGTCATTTATAGTGCTTTGAGCCCAAGTTCCATGAACAGAAACAAACAGGAGCTGTGCCATTGCAGGCAGCATGCATGGTGCAGAATAACAAGAGATCCTAGAGAGTGGCTGGAGAGGTTCACTTCCCTCCCCTCCCCTTCCCCTCCCTTCCCTTCCCTTCCTCAGCTCTTCCTTTGTCGGACCATCACCAGCAAGGAGAGCACTGCCAGCCCTCGGGGCCATCCTGCTGACAGTGCCTGTGTTCAGAGCCCAGACCCCACGGTGACAAGGAGCACACAGCATTTTGGGGGCTCAACATTAAAGTACGTGGCTGATGCTGGTGTACAATGAGAGGATGATATTTTTGTTTTATGCCTGTTTTAACTACAGACTCTCTATTTGCCATCATGGAGGAAAATACCAATTACCCCCTGCAGGGAGGATAGATTACTTGATGCTGCATCAGTCACTACCACTGCTAGCAAGATAACACAAACTCATTTCCCAGAGGTCTCCAAACAGCTGTCAGAGAATAATGACTTTCAGTCTCACTAGCCCACACCAACTCTGAAGTGGTGACCTAGAGGCAAAAAGACTGAGTCACATTACAAATCCCTTCAGCTTTCAGATGTGCCTCAATTTGTTCTCAAACACCAAAAGATTTAATTAATATGGATTATCATTTTTCATGGCACTTCTCATTTGTGCAAAAATTGGTCTGGAGACCAATTTTCAAGAGCTCCTTGTCTTTAGGAGTTTTGCCTGTGATATATATAAGCATTCTTCCTATCAATATTTTTTATTCTTTTTTAAAGCTTCAGGAATAAAATCTAATCACTCAAACCAAAAGTAAGCTTCCTTAATTGAAAAACAGTATTTTTACATGGAAGAGAAAGCATATAGATAAAATTACTTAATAATGTATTATCAAAGAACAAGACTTCATACCAAAAAGAAGCAGTTGTAATGACATGTCAGGATTTCTAGATTCCCCTCAGATTCTCACATCTCATTTCTGCTACTTTTATGTTGCAGTTGAACTGAAATATCAATCCCTTGGGTTTGAGATTTATTTTTCATTTCTGTCTGTCCTCAGTGTCTGGGGTCAGACTTGCTTCTCATTTATACTGCTGGAGAAGTCTCTCTGAAACTGCTGAGACAAAGCAGAAAAATGTGAAGAGTCAGGTGTCCCAGCTGAATGAAATTAACTCAGGTGTTATTTCCCCAGCAGAGAGATTCTGATCATGGCCATGCTATAGTTAGACCACTAAAACTGTGGTCAGAGTCTGATAGATTTAGCATACACAGTTTGTACCCACAGCAATAGATCATAGTGACAGTGATATTTCTGGTTTGCAGACATGAGAGAGGGCTGCTGAAAGATGAAAAATGAGAAATTTTGTATCAAAATAATGAAACAGTTTACAAACAAGCAGTTTTTACTGGGCAAAAAGTAAACATAAAACAGTGTACTTCCATTATGAAATCTAGAAGGAAAAAAGGATTGGATTTTTCCATTATATTGACAATTAATATGCCAACCTGACTGAGAATTTACAAAAGGATGGCAGTGCTTTGGTGGGTGCAGTTGGCAACTGACTCTGGTATGGATGAGAAGAGTCATGTGCTGACATCAAAGGAGCAGCAAAAGTTCTCTCAGGAAGTCCTTTGGGTTTAGCATTGCTTGATCTTACAATTCTGTCCCCAATGATTTTCATAATCACCAAAGAGCAAGTGAACAGCTTAATCCTTCCAGCAGCACAAATCCACTAGAGGGAAATCAATTTAGAGAAATCTCTATGGAGGTAAATGAGCCATCCTCTTCCTGCATGGTTTGTGAAAAGAGCTGGAGGCACTGACAAAAACTACCTTTATGCTTCAGAAAGGATAAGAGGAAAGGTCAGAGCGGCCAAATATTAACCAGAAACTGTAGTTCTGTTGCAGAATAAACACCAACAGCACCCAAGCAGCACCCAAATCATTCACAATTACAGGCAGTGAAGGCAGCAGAGGAGGATCTGAACCCCCCCAAGACATTTGGTAGGATTCACATCTATTCTTCAGCATGACAACAACATAAAACTCTCTTCCTGGGCCAGCTACTGCAGCTTCCTCCTGTGGCCATCCACAGTGCTTCTACACTATCTCAGCTGCTTGCCCTCCGCATTATTCCAACCTGGACCACCCAGTGCTCTCCCAAAGGCCTGGTGGGCTCGAGGCAGGGCAGTAGCAGTCACTTAGGGGCTACCTCACTACTTCTGAGGGCAAGAACATTTTGTGCCATTCTTTGCCCCTCATCTTCAGTGCCAAGGAATGATCCCTGACATTTTAGTTTTCTAGTGCACACATAGCCTGGACGTCTGCATCAGGGCCATTCATTTCAGGTTCCTTTTACAGGCAGGAGAAAGCAACAGGCACTTTCTGGGTGTGATATCAGAGCTGTTGCAGACATTAGGATTAGGGAAAATGCATCCTGAAGTGCCTGTATTTCTCCATAGACTATAAAAGCACTCTAGACTCTTAGCTCATAGGCAGAAATTTACAGTGTGAACATCTGGAGTTGGTTGGGCAAATCCCACCTTTCCTGTCAAACATTCAAAACCTTTTTCCATAAAGACACCATGACTGAGGACTGCACCTCTAGCACACTTGCAGACAAAGATACTTTCCCTTATTTGTTTACCAAATATTTCAAGTAGAAATTTACTTCTCTACTCTAATGAATAAAATAAGGACTTATTATGAAAGTGCATAGTTAAATACAATGCTTAATTTAGAGCTAATGCAAAGCTAGTCAAATAAATGGAAATGGTTTTTTGGTTAGCATACTGTGCTACAGAAAATGATTGTAAACGTTACTTGCTATGAAATAGAGCAAGTTCTCAAAAACTGTATTTGTAGGACAGTCTCTGACAGACAGGTGACCTACTGCATCTTTTCCATCTGACATGAAGCTGGCATGACACAATAAAAACTGTCTGATCCAATATGAAACCTTCCTGTAAAAAGATAACTTATTAAAACGATATGAGCGTGATTGAATCAGTTCACGGAATTTTTAGCAGATCAGCATTTTGCATGTCTGACTACAGTGATTCTGGAGACACATACACAGTGCTTTTCTGTGCTCCCTTGGATGCTCCCATTGAAACTCTCAATGGTTCAATGAGGGGGAAATTAGACCAAAAAAATTTTCAAAGTGCCTTCCTTGATCCCATTTAAAATATAAAAAATGATATGAAATTTAGCCTGAAGTACAAATATAAAACTTGAGTGCTGTAGATAACTGCGTTTAAATAGGTGTAGCTAAGCTAATGCTGCCCCACATTTTATCACCTTCACACCTTTCTTCATCACAGTCAGCAGTTTAAGCATTCCTGTGGCTAAAGTCTTCTTTCTGTGCTGAGTATGGACATGATTCAGTGTTGATTCAGTGAATTACAGTGTTTTGTAACTTGAACCTTCCTCTGATGAATAATTTTCTGTGGGCGTCCTTTAGTGAGGTGAGCAGAGAGTACCACACTATGCAGCTCGTGAACCAGTGTGGACTTGATTGCCTTGACAACAGTCTGCCTCCGTGAGGAATGGATCTGGAAAGGGAGGTTCCCCTTGCTTCCAGTGGCCAGGAAGAGCAGGGTGTTGGTGACCACGAACCACCTCCCCCACTGGCACAGCCTGGCAGCAGCCAGGCTTTGTGCTGGGACAGCCTGCCCTGTTTTGTGGGCCTACCCCAGCGCAGCAGATCCGTCAGCGAGACAGCCCTCAGCTCATGTTTTCCTGAGCATGAGGCATCAGTGGCAGACAGAAAAACACCTGGGCTCCCGGACAGCCTCATTGAGGTCCCCATTAGATGGTGTTGGGTTCCCCTCTGGCACCAGCAGCGACTGTGTGTCTTGTTTTCTTTCCAAACGCAGGAAATCTCCCACCTCAGGATTCTCTTGGACAGGATGGGTGATTCACTTTGTGCTCCGCTGCCCCTTCCTCAGGCTACAGCTGGGGAGTTTAAATAGAAAATTGTCTCAGACAGATTGAACACTGGGGAAACCCTTTTATGACCCAGAATATGCTCTCCACACAGTATTTGTTTCATTGCCAGGGGCCCAGACTTCCTGAGCTCCATCCTCTTTCCCCGGCCAGCCTCCGGCTGCCTGACATCAACAGTGTTTCCTTGCATGCCTGGGATGCTTGAAATCGTTGGAGCTTAACCGGGAAACAGACAAGATTCAGGGAAACAAGGGTGAGATTCAGTTTTCTTTCTGATAGGAGGAATTTGCTGCCGGACACCACTTTGTTATGCACGAGCTGTGTTTATTCCCCATTTTGCCAGAGCTCACTTGACCGCTCTGGCTGCCGCAGTCACTGAAGCAGATGTTTCCTGCCCAGATCCTGCTCTGTAAGAACTGATGAGATAGAAGATACCCAGTTAAAATTGTGACTGCTTAATTTTGAGCTGTGTCTGGTAGCAAGAGACCACAGAGGTAGCAGCACAAATGCTGCCCAGTGGGTGTGAACACCACTGGTGTGGGCACAGACCTGGGCAGGGAATGCAGCCTGTTGTGTTCCCTCCAGCACCAAGAGCCCCCAGGCTTTTTGTCAAGCCTTGGGTAGGATCTGCTACACTCCCAGAGTGAGGGTCTGTCTTCTACAGTGCATTAGACTGATATTTCCCCTACACAGCTTACTGAAGCTAGGTCATTTGGGTCATGTCTGATTTAGCAAATAAATAGGACCAGGGCACAGGCCTGGAGGCTTCCATATCAATAGAATATTAGCTCCATAGCCAGCATGGTTTTGTCCTCAGACCATCAAACACTCTCACAAGCAACTGCTGCACAGGGTATGAAATATGGACTGTTCCCACCAGGCAGTTTCTCTGTGTCTGTCCTACCTGAGGTGGCCTCACGATGTCCCACTCTGCATGAAGGAGGGGAGAGCACACCTGGCTGGAGAGAGGATCAGGGTTTGTGAACCTGCAGAGGGAGCAGTCATGGCATGAACCTGGGGAGGTGCTGGTGACAACTGACATGTCAGAAATGATCAAAACCAGTGCTTTAGAAGTGATAGAAGCAGATTGGAATTGGCACCTAGTTGGCTGTCGTGTCCTGGGAGCAATTTGTCTGGCCAGCAGTGGGTAGGCAGGACACAGCCAGACAAGAGGTATCAATTGCTCTTGTATTAGGAATATCTTCCATAAATGCAGATTTCTAACATAATAACTTGCAGATGAAAACCAGTCTCTGGGGAGAAACAGCCTGGCCTGGCTCTATCTCTGCATCCTCCACAGCTTTGATGATTCCTATAACTACAACAATGAAAGCCCAGTTTCGGTCCTGGCAGCAATGCTGCTGGGGAAAGAGTGAAGGACAAATACGTATGCAAAAAGCAGGCACTGATCCAAACCAGCAAATGGTCTGCAATGATACTTCCATAAGAAGGTTTCTCAGAGCTAACTGGGCAGACTGATGACTGGGGAGACTCAAACGTAGGTCTAGCAAAGGCTCTATCACTGGGAAGGGGTTTCTTGGAGTCTACTGGGCCTCAGTCCCAGAGAAACACACTTAGAGTGTGTAAAATGAGCTGCTATTCTCCTTTTCCAGCCAGGTTTGTAAAGAGAGGTCTAATCTCTTTAGATTAATTGAGCAAAATCCTCTACCTGTCACAGGTGCAGCAGTGCTCTTGCTCCCACACAGGTACCATTGACCCCTGCCTGCACACTTCAGAGGACAGTGAAACCAGCCTAAACTGCTTCTAGCAGTCTGAGAGGCTTTTCTTCCTCCCCTTACAGTTCCTGCCTTGCTCACAGCACCTGGCAGAAACACAGCAACAACTGTTTGGTCAAATCTGCCCAAACCTACATGTTTACTGTCTTGCTGGCCTTACCTCACCTCTAGGAAGGATACCCTGAACCCCCAGTCCCCTGCCTCCCCCTTGTCACTCTCCCAAGAAACGAAGAGCAAACAGCAGGTTGAGTCTAACAGAGAGGAAGAGAAACATGCAGAAACTGCCTGGTTCTCTCACGCTGTCACCAGTAACAAAAAGAGAGGTGTGGGAAGCCTGCAGCACTTCTGTTAAGTAAGCAGGACAAAGCAGAGCAGATTTCTGTGTGGGAGCCACTTTTCTCTGCTTTGGAAATGTTTTTTTAATGTGTCCTGCCCGATCCATGCCCTGATTTTCCTCCTATTGCCTTTCTCCTTCCTCTATCTCCCTTTTCCACTTTCCTCCTCCACTGGTGAAAGTATTGTGGAATAGGCTGACATATGTGGATCTCTCATGGTTTGTTTTGTCTGAAGTGTCATCCTCCTTTTATCAGCCCATCACAGACATGTCGGCTCTGACTCATCAGCGCAGACCCATCAGTCAGCACAGCGCCCTGGGGACTCACACTCAGGTACTGCCAAGGAAGAATGAGCATTTGCTTGGTTAATCACAATTTCAAAACAAACCATTGGGCAAGAGATGACCGAGACAGTATTTTCCATGCAAGCAATGTTTTCCACCATCGGTTTCTCAGATAAAAAGCAGGAATTGCTTTCAAACAGATTGTAGGGCACAGGTCAACAAAAATGAGCTGTTTATAATTTCTGCTGTCAAAACAGTGTATCTACGTAGATCTCAAACAGCCTTGTAATCCATGGTTATCTTTTCCGTGTTTGTTTTCCAGCTGAGACCTTAAATAGCTTCTTAGATCACACCACTGCGCAGTGCACGTGTTCCAGGTCCTCTGTTTGGTGATTAAACCTATGTCACTCTGTGCCACCACTCCTCACCAGCCACTCTATTACACATTGGGGTGTTTGCAGGCCCAGGGAAGAAAGTCTTGCCCATGGCAATATTCAGTAGCATCTGCCTTCAAGACATCATTGGTGATAGTGGTACCAAGCCAAAGATACCTGTAGTAGGTCTGATGGGTCCCTATTTCTAATTTACAATGAAAAAGTATATCTATTTGTAAAATATATCCATGTTTTGGAAAGGTCGTTTCACAGGGATAGTTGGCACAGCTCAAATTTCATCTGTCCCGATGAGACCAGGGTGTTCTCCTGGGAGGGGTGGCCATACAAGGGGGACACTAACAGGGATCTTGGGAGACCAGTCTGTAACTGTTCCATCTGCTGCAGACTGCCACAGGCATGCCCCTTAATCTCCCTCCCTGAACCTTCCCAGCTCATAAATAAGCACAATAATAATGTTATCTCCCACTTTCTACTTACCTTGTTTGTGTAGACTGCAGGCCGACTAAAGCTATGCATTTCCTCATGGCCAACACAAAAGGAGTGAGGCATTAGTGCCCTAGCAGAGGCTATAATGGAAGCAAATATGAATAACCTTGTGACCTGGGAAACTTGAAATATGCAAGTTCAGGCAGTCAGGCAGGGGATAGCAGTAACTCAGCCTGCAACAGCACTCCCCTCCTTAAAATGAAGCTCTCCTCCACACCCCCAGGTGCCCATGCTGACTCCTGTTTTACCTCATGCACTTAATTTTCTACTCATCATTTGTTTTCTATCTTGATTGCAACTTCATTTTGGAAACCAAACTTGATACAACTCTGAAGTATATGAGGGCAACTTCTCTGATGGAATATACTGACTCTGCTGAATTGAAGCAGACCTACCTACATACACCAAATCAATGGCTCCTAACTAATATCAACATGTATTAATTTCTCTACCAGGAATGCTAACAGCAAGTTTCGATGTGGTAAAAAGCAAATATTGATCTGTTTGCTTGAAAGTCAGATTAGGCTATGTCCATAGGCAAATATTCCCTATCAGAAGTAGAGGAAAGGTTGTTTCCCCTTCCCCCTTCTCAAAGACAGCCACATCAAATAAAAACAAAAATCTGTTTGATACCCAGTGCGTTTTAATTAACGAGGTACCAAAGCTGAGGGAAATAGAACCCCTGGGGAGCTGTCAAATGACTTTGGTAGTTTTTATGGCAGGGAGCCACAAAGGTTCATAAGGGCAGCCACCATTAGTGCCTCTGCTCCTTCTGAGTGGGGACAAAGTGCTCCTGAGGGAAATAAGATCAAACTTCTTCATGAGCAGGTGCAAAGGTACTCAAAAAAAATCTATCTGAGAACAAGCATTTCACATTTAGTTTGCACTTCAGCTCTGCTGCTTCAAGGAGACCACTCCCAGCACTGACATGTCCTCCCTGTCTCCCTGTTGTGTCTCACGTGGAATGAAGACACAGAGCCAGAGGAGAAGGAGCCCTTCACTCAGCATCAACAGCGTTTCTGTCTGTGCGGCAATCTCCTGCCAGCACCCAGAAACCCATACCAAGGCCACATCAAATCTGTCACAAGATGGGTTGCAGGGGCCTCAAGTTGCACCAGAGGAGGCTTAGATTTGCTATTAGGAAAAATTTTTTCACAGAAGGGGTAGTCAAGCATTGGAACAGGCGGTCCAGGGAAGTGGTGGAGTCACCATCCCTGGAGGTATTTAAAAACCATGTAGATGTGGCACTGCAGGACATGGTTCAGCTGGGGACTTGTCAGTGCTGGTTAATGGTTGGACTTGGTGGTCTTAGAGGTCTTTTCCAGCCTGAATGGTTCCATGATTCCACGGTTGCTGCAGGGTTGAGGGAGAGCTGTGAGCTGCTGGATGGCACAGGCAGGCCCCCAGCACGTGTCTCTGTGACTAATCCCTCGTGTCTGCACAGGGCGAGATCACTTCTGTAAGACCCTGAAAAGCTTTTGGGGTGCTCCAAGGGCTACTGAAGGGAAAGGTTGCTCAGGAACTTGCCAAACATTAAAACTGGCCAGGGAAAAGCTCCCTATTGCTTGTGCTTTGTGCTGATTTCGCACTGCTGCTTTTTCCAGCCCAGTATAAGGTCTCTTCACTCCTGATGCCACACACCTTTATTTTCACCTCCACTGGGCTGGGGGGATACAGCCTCTTGGCCTCCTGAGGAGGTGGTTCCCAGCTCCCAATGTCTTCAGGAAACCTCTCCATCATGCCCACAGGCCACAGGGAACACTCTCTCTCCACCTCTGTCCCTCATTGAAGCAGCCCAGTGGTGGACGGGCAGGCACACATCAAAACCTCCTCAGGCAGGAGTGGGTTACCCTTCAGGAGTGAGTTCATCCCACTTGACAGGGATGAAAGGCTGAATTAAGACCTAAAAATGAAGTTCCAGGGAATGCAATTAGTTCAAATAGGCTGCTAAATACCTCAGCAGCCTTCAGCTAGCAACAGCAGGTAGAAAACCACTGCTTTAAACATCTTCCATGCAATTAAAACAAACCTCTTGCTTTTGCTCTGCTTATTTTACTTTGCAATATGGAGGAAGTCCACCAAAACTGGATGCAAATTCACAGCCTCAGTTTAGTTATGCAGAGAGAAAAAAATTCAGCTTTATGTCATCTTCTCACTGCAGACCAAGACACAAGTGTAGTCAGAGGTTTGCTATTCAGAGCCACCCCAAGGCTGCTCTACAGCCACCTGGGCTGGTTCCAGAGGGACTGGTTCCCAAGATTAAAAGCTAGTTAAAACGCAAGCAATTGCATTTCAATTATTGGGAAAGCAGCTGAAGAATGTTTCATCTCATCTCTGAGCAAGGACTTGTGGTGCCCATCAGTGTTCTAGTGAGGATCAGGTTTTGCTTTGTGCAGCACCCAGCACACAGATCTCACCTGAGACAGAAACAATTGGGCATAACCTGAATAAGCCCCATCTTTAATCATGTGATTCCTCTGGTTGCTCCATCTCTGCCTGTAGAGAGAGGCACTTGATACAGGGGTAGACTGGATGAGCAAAGGGTTATTTATTTCACCATTACATCAGGAAAAATGACAATTTCTCCTGTGGAGGCTGGCTCAATGAGTACTCTTTTTTCCTCATCTCCCAGATCACATATTATTTTACAAGTTCACATTAGGAAAGGTTAATGGGAGAAGCAAGCACTGACCGTCATTTTCACTCCCCTGGAATGATTCACTGCACTGCTGTAATTCAGTTCAGTGTAAAGCTCCATATAACAGTACTACCTGCACAAACTAACTGCTTTCAAATTTTTTTATTTTCTTTTTCATTTTGAGCAAAACTGCTTTTTTTTTGGTTTTGACTCTTCTTTAGTTGACCTTTGACTTGAATAAGCAGCAACATCTGGAATTCAGCAAAACACACCATAAAGGGAATAATATGTCCACAGCAGTTTTGCTGGAAAGGACAAACCCATTTATTACTCAAATGAAAAGTTACGATTGCTAAATGTCAGATGAAATTAGAAAAAAAAATTGAATCCTCTGTGTGTGTCCTTTGTGTCCTTGCCAGCTCAGTGTGTGTGGAAAGCTGTCCCTCTGTTATCACTGTCTGTCTTTCTGCTTTTTTCCATTACTGAAAGCCTGTGAGGACTTTCCTTCTGCAGATACACTGGGTCTGTCTTTTACCTTTACACCGGGACTGAGCTGCAGCTTTTTCCACTCGAATATGGAAAATACATCAGAGTGTCTGCGATCCGATCGTGCTCTAATCAAGTTGCATTCTCGTGGCCCCTTAATGAGCCACTCCAGGAAACCCCCGGGGATGCTGGGAACAGCTGAGGACGTGCAGACAGTGGGGTTATGGGGGGATGAAGGCACTGAGCACCTCGGGAAGGGAATGGCAAGTGTCATCTCCCTCTCTTCTCCCAGCTGAGCAGCCACAGATGCTCTGCGGTAGTGACGGCACAGAGCACCTGAGCCCCAGGCACAGTTACAGACCGGATCCATCTCTCTTTGCTTTGTTTTCCAGTGGGTAGCTCCTGGTTTCTGGCTCAAGCTCACTTTCTTCAGAGCACATGTTGAGGTCATGAAGCCACAGCTCCCATAAATCAGCAGAAGACAAACACATTCATTCAGGAACAGAAGGAGGTATTCAGCTAGTTGGGCAATTTTTAGCTTAGAAGACTAGTCCAAGGGTTGAAACACTGCCAGCCTGCAGAATAAACATCACTCTCTGTTCCTTTTCATTTTGTACCAGGAGGTGTTTGGGATCTTTGCAGCACAAAATCAAAATTAGGAAGGTGAGAGAGAGATTGGATTTATCTGCACAAAGTTGGAGTGGGCCCTGCTTCCATCCCTATTTCTTCCAAACATCTCATATGTGATCTCAGATGTATTTCTGACAGCCAGACCCAACAAGAGGCAAGACCCCCTCAGCCTTGGTGACACTGTTGTGTCTGGGGTCAGACAGGTAACTTTTAAGCATGTGACTTACACCAGTTAGTTCAAAGCTGGCTATCCCTGTCTCCATTTCAGCTAGATTTTGCAGGCCATTTAACTGGGGGCACATTGTTTTTGGCCCAGACTCCACTGCAGGTAGTGCTGCCCTACTTGAAAGCACCGTGTCTGCACCTACAGCCCAGGTCTGAGCTACTGTGGCTTCTGCTGCCTTTTGCCTGTCTTTCACAGTGGTGATGTGCAGAGTCTCATATCACTTGTGAAATCAAAAGCTAAACAGATTCCAGCCAAGGTAATGTGTTAATAGGCGGGATTTTGGGTAAGCAGCGTAATAGTTTATGTAAATAAGTGAGAGGTTTTTCCTGTTTATTCTCCTTCCCCATGAAGAAAATCCATACTAACAAACTCATCCTGAAGGTCAAGGTCTGCAGGTTTAAGGCCCGAAACTGGATCACAGGTGCTGCTAAATTGGCAGCACTGACACAGCTCAGTTTAGGGCTTGCAATCCTTGGGAACAGTTCAGGATTTAATCAGAGGCTGTTCCCAGGTGGCTGTCTGGATGTGGGCAGCCTGACTGGAGATGTGGAGATGGCATTAATGGGCAGAAAACCTGCCTAAGGCTGGGGAACACCTCGTGGCTGTTTAAATTCCCCAGTGAGTATATACCCTAAAAGTGTGTGTGTCTGTCCTTGGGATAACTGTGACCTAAGAGCAGCTCTGCAGGGCAGAAGTGACAAATTCACATAGGCCTGGATTAGACTAGGAAAAAAGCAGCACCTCAGACTGTAGGTAAGTAAAATGACATTAAGTATAATGTAACCCTCACTGTGAGCAGGAACAGCTTAATAGGGTGAATTACACATCGGTTAACCACAACAATCCCATCTCCATGGAGCACGGAATATTATTTTAGCTACCACAATTACCCACGGCTGTGCTTGTTTAAGATATCACTTCCTGCTACTGGCACGTGTTCAGTCTCAGTGCGAGGGACCCTCCCTTCCCTGGCAGGGGGTGCTGATCCCGGGGGTATCCCCACCTGCCACCAGCTCCTGGGAATGAGTGCCTGGGAAAACAGCTTGGTTTCCTCTGGCATATTATGGCTCTCATCCCTCCAGCTGCACAGGACAGGTAGCCAAAACAGCAGCACCTGCTGTCGGCTGCCTGCCTGCTCGGGGGGGGCTCTGAGCTGGGCAGCATCTCTGCCCTGGGCAGCTCTCACGGAGCCACCCCTGCCCCCCATGTCCCAGAGCACATTAGGACTTTCTCCTGCCCGTTCCCCTTCCCATGTGTGTCCTTCTCACCAGCAGCACTCACCCTACCACTCCACCACCCATGTGTGACTTCTCTGTGTCAGCAGCAGCTCTGCCCCATCACTGTGTCCCTGCCACCGGTGGGGCAAACCAGGGCACTGGGGCCTGAGCTTCAGCCTGAGCTCCCTGGCTGCTGAGGAAGCACACCCACCCAGCCCCCATCTCTCGCTTCTTCTGCTTTGACAGATTTCCAGGACTATTCCTGTCGCAGACCGGGGATGCTCCTGGATTTTTGGCAGCTTTTCCGTCGGGGGAGTTGTTGCATACCCGGCTCGAATGACGGGATATGTGTACAGTACCAGGAAAATGTAAATTTTTTATAAAATCCCTACATATGGAGACAAGGTTTTACAACAAAAAGCATGGAAATGAGGTGGCTGACTGCTGCTTGCTCCCATTCTCTAATTTCAGGAATCCTGTTCCTTGCTAAGAAGAAGGAACACATATTTTAGATCTTACTTGAAACTAAAATAGACCCAGGATATAAGTGGGAGCATGGATTGCTCTCAGTGTTCTTCAGAAAACAAATCCATGAGATTCCAGTAAGAAGTGATGAGGCAGTCCTTCAATTTCCAATAATAAATGCACAGTTCATATAAACATATGGTGCTATTGGGACAGAGATGCAGCACATATAAATCTTGAGTGACTGCTCCACTTCACGTTTGGTATGTGCCTTGCATCCACTGACACATCACATCCGGCCAAGGGCCACCATAAATTTCATGAGTTTCACATTCTCTTAATCCTTTTTCTTACAAGAACCTGGAGGAATGCAGCATTTTCCCCAGTACATAGAGGGTTGATATTTATAACTCTGGACCTATCATGATGATTTTTGATTTTTTTTTCCCCTTGGTATCTTAGTATAGTTCAACTAAATGAAAAACAAATCATCTTTCATTTCTTTATTTACTGTGTTTAAGTACTGGGGCTGAGAATGTGGAAACTATCCTAATAATGTAGTCTCAGATCATCCTGGATTCTCGTAGATGATTTATCTATGACCAGAAGGACAGCAATTCGGTATCCACTGTATGATCCGTAGGGAGCCATAAAGAGTCTTGCCTCACAGAAATTAATGCCTGTGTTCGATCACTCTGCATAAATAACAGACCAGACCTGTCAATGCCCTAAATTTGCAGAAATTCACCCATCTGCAGTCACTAATCTAATCTCCAGAAAGGCATGTGTGCTCTGGGACCGGCAGTGCCGCTGTGCCCACAGTGACACAGAGCAAAGGCAAGTGTCTACAATTACCCCGTCCTTCCGCACTCCCACTCCCATATCATTCACCTGTTACCGCTGTCACCAAACCAGAGGGGCTCTTTACAGAAGGAACCTTTGCTTTATTCCTGGCTTGGCACCGGAGGAGCCCGTCTCTCCAAGGACGGGCATTGCAGTGAGAATAACAGCAGTGGTTTGACTCCTGGCCTCCGTTCTGCTTGCTTACGTATCCATGCACGTACACACACACCCCCAGACTTCCCAGGGCCCATTAGCAGCTCCTCACGAGGCTGGATTCTGACCTAACTTACGACAATTTTATAATGACTAACAAAATTTACCTTGGTAGAAATTGCTGCTGATTTATACATGTGCCAGAAACAGGCTCTGCACAGGCATTGCTGGAATTAGGTGTATGTGTTTGTCCTTTCCAGGAGATGAACAGAAACAGGAACCTCAAACACGGGCGTGAGAGGAACCAGGGGCAGGCACTTCCAGGGGCACATTGGGAGAGATCCCTGTGCCAGCCTGCCTGGCTTTTCCCCTACAGTGTTGGATGCTGGTCACACTCCTGCTTCTGCTGTTCCTGCAAGGAGGCCAGGGTGTGCACAGACCTGCCACCCTCCATTGCCATTTATTTCACTTCCAAGGCAGAAGGTTTTTTCCACATCAGGGTTCTTTTTGCAGCCGTAGGGATATTTTTTACCCCACACTGTGATTTGCTTATGCCCAGAAGAAGTAAGGACCAGGTTTGCCACTGGTTTCCCTGGGGCAGAAGGGTGTAAACCAGCTGGGAAATGCTAATGGCTTAAGGAAAATAAGGGAAAAGACTACATCTCAGCAGCACGTACCAGGCCAGCAAGATGAGACCCTCAGGCTCTGTCTGCCTGGTTTTCAGGAAAGGTCAAGGCCCTGGAAATTTAAACTGGGCTAGCTGAATGCAGGTAGGAGGTAGAGCCTCTGGCCATAGCCTTGAGGTATCCTGTGGAGGAAGAACAAAGATTTCCTACAGCCTGATCCTTTACCCCAGGCTCTTCCCAGCAGAAGGATCACACACCTTGCTCCCCTGGGGCAGAGAGAAAGGCTCCAGCGGTGCCAAGATGCCACAGGTGGTTTCACAGGCTATGAATGTGTCACGAGGTCTCATGGAGAGTTTCACACCCCAACCACTCCCACCTTCCCCCCACCAGACACTGCATCCATACCCGTGAGGGAGCAAGGTGATGAGCACCAGTGAGCCCAGGCTCCCCCAGCACCTCTCCAGCTCCTCACCCCAGAGGAGAACACTGCTGGAAAGGTCCCAGCTCAGTGCATGAAAACCAGGCAGCCACAGCCTGAGGGTCTCCTCTTGCTGGCCTGTTATGTATCACTCCCCATTCACCACGAGCAGCTCCCCATTCACCCCAGCACATCTCAGGAGAAATTCTACCATTACTGACTAATTAGGAGCAGATGGGATTTACTCCAACCAAACTGAGGAATCCCAGCAGACAAGTTCCCAGTACTGTAAGAGCAGGTCAGCTATACAGGGGGATATGCAAAATTTCTGGTTGGGAAAGGAAGGTTGAGCAGAAATAAGATCACTTACTGCTGCATCAGAGCATAAGATGGGATCTGTCTTCTTCCTTTCTCTTGTGTGTGAACAGTTTTAGATGGTGCATTTATCTGTAGGAATATAATTTTGCTTCAATGCCTTCTGCTTTGTCTATTTCCCAATCTAGGTGGAACAAATTAATTTTAGAATTCCACAAAGAACCTTTATCAGCTAAAACATCCTCAGTGTTCTGAGATAAGGATTTATTCCAGCAGTTTCAAAACTGTCTTGCTGCCCCTCCCAGCATGGGTGTTTCTGGACTCTAAGATTTGGTCATAAATTGTGCAAATGCTCCCAGCATTTTTAATTAATGTAAAATTTGCATTTTAATGAAGGGGGTGATGGAGCCTTCCAGCAACAGAAACAATTACATATCGACCTGATGAAATAGCAGTAGGATTGCTGCAGTGAGCACGTTTTGCTTGGTTTTTTTGGATTCAGCTGTGGTGTCCCAGCCCTGCCCACACTGAATGAGCAGAGGTGCAATACCCTGGAGCAAATACCAGGAGAAAGCTCCTGGGAGTCCCGCTGATCTGGGCAGGTCATGCCAGGTGTCAGCAGATTCACCCACCTCTTGGTGGGATTTGCTCAAGGAGCAGAATGGAATGAGAAAGGAACTGAGGTGTCTTTCCTTTTTCGTTCCCAGCACTGGGTCCTGGATGCTCTCAGGGAAGATCCAGGGGTGACCTTTCCCTAACACTGGGAGTATGAGAGAAGATATTCTTCACTGTTTTGTGCTTTTACAGATTTTCTGCCCTAAGCAGAGTCAAATGGCAATTTGGCTCAGTTTCTCAGTTCAAATCAGCATGACATACAGAAAGTTATTTTCACCACTTTTGCAAACCCTCCATCCTGTAGAGAAATTTTCCCTTTTTCCAAGTGATGATGATCTGCATAGCTGCATTTCAATATGCAGGTCCTGCTTGAAAATCTCCCTTGCTTGGCAGCGCACCAAGAGGACAATTGTTGGAGTGTTTTGTGTCTCAGAGAGCTTGTCTCAGCATGCATTCCTCAGTGCAGGGCCAAGGCACTAGAAAATGTTTTGCATCCAGGAATTATTTATAAAGCAAAGAGGAAGTTTAAGATGACAGGAAACATTAAGATTTTCCAGCCTGTTGAACAGAGGGAAACATAATACGGTTTCCTAGCAGGTCTTGCTGGTTCACAAGATATTTTATACATTTCCTCTCTCCGGATGCTATACAGTAAGTAACAAATGAATGGCCTGCAAGTGTTTTATTTTTGGGGATTTTTTTTCATTTAGGCAGGGATAAATAAAATCTTAGTTGAGCAGAGAATTCATTTCAGATCATCACAATGCAAATTCAGTCCTTCTTGTCTGACCACTGTTCTCCCCAACACATCGACCCCAATAAGAGCATGAGCTCTACTTATGTCCAAGCCCTTAGGAACAACAGAGCAGATGTGGTGTCACAAGTGGCTCTGGATCAATATGCCTGACTGCTCCTTTCTTATTATGAAGTTAAACACAGGGAATCAGATCTCCCCAAATACTGATACATCTCCAGACCACTGACAACCAGAATAAAAGGGGACAGAACCAGCAAGGGCAGTGGAAGCAGGATATTTGATCTGCACATCACAACAGGAAAGCTTATTAGTAAATCTAAAATGATACCAGAGTGAGGTTTATACTGTAACATCTGGAAGTGAGCGAGTCAGGCAGATTTAGTCAACCACAGTAATGGAGTTTTCCTAGACCAGCCTTTGAGGAGACCTTTAACTCCTGGCTGTACTGCATTTGCTAAAAACTCAGCTCCTCTTAGCCTAAACAGCAGCTCTCCTCTCCCCACCCTCATTTCTGTGGTCTTGACCTTGTGTGCAGCCTGCGTGGTTATGCTGGTATTATCTGATTCATTCCTCTGTGCTTTCACTGCCTCATCTGCTCACTCACCCTGTGTTTTTCCACTGCAGGGATAGAGGTGCATTACTTTTTGTTGTTACTATGCTGTCAAATGCCATCTTGAGCAAACCTTCCTGCCACATATAATCTGTACCTTGCAAATCCTTCCTAAACGGGGATTTGCACAGCCACTTGCGAGTAAGAGCATGCAAGGAAGGCAGCAGGGGCACGTGCAAACAGAAGAGCACCCCTGGACTCCAGCCAGGTCATTACTGAAGAGTAGGCAGCTGGCTTGGGGGTTTACATTATGCTTAAGTCTTGCATTAGGTGCTCAAATGTGGATTCTTTATTCTGGGATCTGTATCTAGAGCATCCTTGGTCCATACTCAGTGCTCACCTTTTCCATTCTTCTTGTTCTATTCATATAGGCAAAGAACATTTTGTTACTTCTTATCTGTCAGGTCTAACTCATCTCTCCACTCAGCAGTTCTCATTTTACATCTCCTGTTCTCTGCCTCTGACACATCTATATCTATTTGTCATCTTTTATTTTCTTTCTTTCTATTAAACCTTGTTGCTTACCCTAGCATTGCTCTTTCCTGTGTATTTTTTCCTTTGGAATACCATTTCTGGATATTTTTATTAGCTGTGCCTTAAAGAAATCCATCTTTTCCACTCTCCAGGCTCTGAGCTCCTCAAGCCAGGTGACTTTGTTAGTTCCCTTAATTCTTCAAAATCCACCCCTTAGAATACTGTCAGCCCTAGCAAAAGATATGCTTCTGTTTATTCTTCATGCAGCATAAATTAGACCCACTCACAGTCACGCATGCTGAGGCCGTTTCCTAAAGCCAGTTTTTTCTCAGCCACAGCATGACCAACATTAGATATTGAAAATCAGAAGAGTCAGTGTCTCCAGTCTGGTCATTAGTCAATTAAATCCAAAACAGACACCAAGAAATAGTGCAGCTTCTTAAGCACTAATGTAGTCCCTGTAATTGAAATTTTAAAAAAAGAAAAAAAGGAGAAGGGAAAAACTCCTGCCTGCCCTCCTGAGAAGCAGCAGATGCTCTGAAGCATGAAAGCAAATCCTTCAATCTAACTTGCAGATTTATAAATTTCAGTGAGTTTATTATATTATTCGCTACTTGACCCTGTTATCCCCCTCTGGCCTCAAATGCCAGGTGCCTCCAAAGTGGAGGAATTCTAATCTCAAAGCTAGTTATGCAATGGGGTCCTTGAACTTTTTCTGTCCTCATGGGATGTAGAAGAAAATGCAAGACAATTTATTGCTGCACATTTCTTGGTATTAGGGGATTCTTTGAAACCTTGTAGAGTTTTGTCAGTTTGGCATCTCAATGTGTAGGGGTACTTATTTCTTACAAGAGACAGTAAATGAATGTGAAAAGAACTGATTTCTGCAAAGATCTGGTCATTGTTTTTGAGCTTTGTGCTTGAGGATTTGAAGAAACATTTAGGGTGATGGACACTCACAAAATAATAATTAAAGACTCACAAAGAAAAACATGTATAAAGTATAATTTTAAAATTATCTGCTTTCCTGGAAAGTCAAGGGAGGGCAGTTTTTGTGAAAAGTTATGAATATGTGTGCCTCTCATACATAAAATCCAACCTTGAAAAAGACAGCCCATAATTGCCTCTACTGCAAAAGGTAATATGATCCACTTATCATGCAAACAACATGTTTGTTTGGCTTACAAAAAAAAGTGCTACATTTAGAGGACCAACTCTACTCAGGGGCTAAAAGTTGGCTTTCAATCTGTGAACCCTCACCAGCAATAAAACTTCTTAGCGATAAACTCTTCTCTAATTTAATGTTGTATCACTCTATACACACAGAATTCACCATTAACCCTTATGAGAAGAATGGCTATTTTTAATCAAAAGTAAGGAAAAGTCATCATCCGATCTTGTTACCTGATGAAAAAGGGAAGACAGACACATAAAGCATTTTGTGAAACAGTAGATTTGCCCCTTAATATGAAGTTTTAATCATTTCAGTGCATTCATCATAAGATACATGAGATAACATTGATCTGCTTGAATTTTATCCCCTTTTTTCAGTTGTAGTTATATTTATCTTGCTGTCATATGTACAAATCCTTTTCCTTCCTGGTGGGACATAGTGCTACAGAGAAATGCCCAGGTGCAAAACTTCTGACATTTCTGTGGGACTCTTACTACTGCCGCCCCAAAACCCATTAATGCAGAGCACACAGCTCAGCTTCTCCTCAGTAAATAACCCTCACTCAGCTGGAAAGGACTGTCTTTCCCCTTGCACACAGGCCAGCCCAGCACTCTGTGCAACCTCTCTGGACAACCTGCTCCAGGCCTCCACTGTCCTTAGGGTGGAAACCTCTTCTCCATGTGTTTGAACCTCTCAGGAACATTTTGTGGCCACTGTCTCTCTTCTTGCTGCTGCCCACTCCCAAAAAGAGGATAGCTCTGCCTCCTCCAGCAGACACTGGCAGGTTGCCATCAGGCTTCCCCAAAATGTTTTTTTTTCCAGACTTAAAAACCCCACACCCCTTCGTGTCTCACAGGGCGAGTTCTCTGGCCATGGTCCCTCACTGATGGCACTGAGGACACTTAGATGCACAATGCCCCATGGCCATACTCCTTAAGAATCTTCCAGAAAGCTCCAAATCCCAAATTTGCTTAAAATGAAGAATTTTTTAAATGCAGAACCCTGAAATATTTATTTCTTGTGACTAAATCATATAATATTCAGGTTATGTGGCAGCGTATGTGAGCTATTTTTGTGGGTAGGTGTCAATAACAGTTAAGAAGAGAAGCTGACATATCTCACTGCAAAATATGTTCAAGCAGGAAAAAACAGGTTTTCCAGGCTTATATGTATTTCTGAAAAACAAAAATAATGTTTGCTTTAAAATTAAAAACTGGAATTAAAAAGCGTTTCAAGCAAATATTGTAAGTCAAATTTGCAACTGTAAAAAGCAAATCAGTTTTCAGTTATCATTAATGTAGGAGCTTTTTTCCCCCACCGATAGGCAAACAACTTCCTTGAGGAAAAAAAAATTCTAATGCACTTTTGTGAATAATACTCATGGCAAAAAGGTGGGGGTTTTTCTAGCTAGCTTGTACAGAAGACATGATCACTCCCACTGCATGTCATAAATTTGCACAGTGGAGCACTCTTGGCAGTCTTCTGATGGGACCATTTTTTAAACTATAATAAGTAGATCTCCTCAGCCTCTCCTCCAGTCTTGTCATAAATCTATCACACCAGCCCCTGGCTTTCCATTCCAGCCCACACACACCTGCCTCATCCCCTTGTACTTTCTCTAATATGCTTTATTTGTGCATAGCAGCTTCTCTCTCGAGGATCCCACAGCCTGGGTGTGCAGCACCATCCCTGCCTGCCTCTCAGTATTGCCTTTCAGCTCAGCTTCCCGTGCAGCAGGGTAAGTGCCAGTGAGGTCCTACTGGCCAGAAGCTGTGAGAAACAGCAGAGATTGCACAAAAAGCTCTTCTTCAGGTGAGGTCCCCAAGGCAAGGAAGTCGTCCTGAAAGGAGCAGAGGTTGTTAAAGCAGCTGGTGTTCCTCAACCTTGCCCAAGACAGGAACGCAAGACCAAGATCATAACCTTTTACAGATCTGGCAAGAGTTTTAGCGCTTTCTTTCCACATTTGAACTGGAGTAAAGGCTGGAGCCCTTTCACTGCCATGCTCCTTTTGGATCAAAACAGAGCCCACTACCCAGTTCCTCCTCCAAATTCATCTTTCAAACTTCTTACCACACTATCTGATCTTCTTTCTGAGTCTGGACACACCATGCTATAGGTACAATAAATTGTGTAGCTCTCACCCTGAGGTGCCCAAACTGAGCTGACAACTCTCAGAGTAGAATCGTGGCCTTGCACGTATTTTAATCACCCTGCCTTCTTTGGGGCATGGCCAAAACTCCTGCCATCAGAAGCCACATTCAGAAACGTTTCATTTTCTGAGAGTCCCTCTCATACCTCCAGCACAGCTGACACCACAGCCCCGTGCAAACTCCTGCCTCCCCAACCCCTCCTTGTCACAGCCTCCTCAAGACTCTGTGAATGATCCCAGAGAGGGTACCTCAGCTGCCACATAACATGAGCCCTGTGTACTGACCCTGTGGCAGAAAATGAACAAGAAACCAAGTTCTTGACAAGCCCACGAGTTCACTCTGAGCCCTTTGTGGGAGTCATTCCTCTAGACTGCAACAACAGCATCTCCTCTGCCCTGACTCGGGCTCTCACAGCATCACAGATGAATCACATCCTCAAACAGCTTCTCTCTGTTCACTTTGCTGGGAGTCCCAGACAGCTGGCTCTAACACAGGCAACAACTCCGCAGATGTCCACGCTCAGACATTTGGCTTCCCTGCTCTGGGCCAGCTGCTGGTGAGAAGCAAATCCCTGTCCCTTCCCACCCCTTCAGCATTTCTAGAGCTGCCCGAAGGAGAACACTGAAGATTTTCTCCAGAGAGGGGGGATCTAGGACTGGGCTCCAGCTCTGTGCTATGTCTTCCAGAGCTGCTTTTCCCTTGCTTCTTCTGCTTCTGCACCCCAGTGGGACAAGCAGAAATCACAGTGCTCTGAATGGGAGGCTTCCTTCAGAGGAGGAGTCAACCGTGTTCAGAAAAGTCAAAAGGCCTTCTAAATTACCAAGTGCTTTTTTAGCACTCTGTAGCCTTGGGTTTGGGAGAGGAGAAGAGGAAGATACTTCTGAGCCACTCTCCTCACATTTTTCAGCTCCTTAGGTTGTTCATGAGACCCAGCTGAATCCTAACCTTCAGATTTTCACCAGGAAATATTAGGATATTTTTAGTACAAGCATTTTCCATGCAATTTGTTAAATACTTCACTTTTAAAATCAAGTTTGGGTCACCTGCTGCGTCCTGCAGGTGGCCATAGCTCAGCACTTTGATTGCTGTGTGGTACCTTGTCGACAGCCATGAGGCTGGTCTCCCCTAATCCGTTCACACACCCTCTTTGAATCCATGTCCTCTAGGAATGTGTTTCTCATATTGCAGTGCCTTGGCCTCTGAGCGTTTATTTTAACAGACAGCTACAGATGGGGATTTTTGTCTCTGCACAGACTTTGAACAGCTGCTTGCGGTTCCACCCAGCCCAGCTCCCACCCTCTGGTGGGAAGCAAGTCAGGCTGGGAGGAACAAAACAGCAGCGATCCTCCGGGTGCCGTGGAGCTGCAGCGGGAGCAGGACACAGCCGAGCCAGGCGGGGCAAGGTCAGCAGAGAACCAGCTGATGAATTGTACGGGCAAACGTGGAGCTCCCTGAATGTCATTGGTGAAAAACGGGGGCTTTTTATAACACAAGCAGAAGATGACCCTGGCTGGGGAGGGGCTGATGACATGGGAAGCAGTTCTGCACACCATGGCTGCTCCTCTTCTCTGTGTATGCCAGGCCCAGGGGAGCAGCACCGAGGTGGATGTGCTCATATTACCCAGATATGTTCATTTGTAGATGGGCTTTGAGCACAGATGATGGCATCAGTATAAGAAATTTTTACCACTTGGAACTAGAGTCCCAGGAGACTCTGCAAATACAAACTGTGCTCTTCCAAGGATGTGGCTTATTACTGGCTTAACCACAGGGGTTGAGCTGCCAATAAACAGTCCTGCTCTTCCACCGTCCCACCCCTGCAGTCTTCTCCCTCCTCATCAGTTCTGCTGAATGGCACTGGAAGTTTTGTGGAATGGCTTTTCTGATCTGGCTGGGAATTAGGGTTAGTTCAGGTTTTAGGGTTTTTTGGCTGGGATGATTTTCAAGCCTGATCACTGACCTGACCTGACATACTGAGCAGGCACAAGGGCACTGAGCTCACCCAAGGAATGGAGTTTAAAACACATGAAAAGAGAACATGTCTGTGCAAACAAGGTGAAAGAGCAGACAAGATCTCACAGCTACAGCCTGGCACAGCTGCATTTTCCATTCAGTGCCTCACAGTGTGTCAGTGTGCTGATGGTGCTGCTGCAGCAGAGGTTCACGACTCTGCAGGAGAAGACTTTCTCTTGAGAACCATCTTGCGGGCAAGCCTGAGCCTGGACTTTGTTCTTTCTCTGGAGAAATATAAAATATGAATTGCTCTGAAGGGGGTGAGAAGATCACCTGGATTTCTTGCAAACACAATCCCAGACACACCAAGATTTTTTCCTTCTGTCCAAAAACCATTAGAAGAAATTCAAAATGTCTCTGTGGTTAAGCAGAAGGCTGCACTAACACATCTTCAGAGTGAGCTGTTGTTCAGATGCTGTCCCTATCATGGAAAAAAATCAACAATGGTTTTCTGTTCTCTCCCACCTGCCCAACAGGTCTTCAAGGAGACACACACCCAGGATCAAAATTTTGTGTTGCAAAGAGCACTGTGTTTTGAATCATCCTGAGATTTCATGTCTTCACAAAAGTAATGTTTTCTCAAAACTACTGCTTTGCTAGGATGTAATTTTTAAATTTTAAACTGTGATATCCAACACTGCTGTGAAAAACAAATCAAAAATCCCACTTCAAAAAAAATAATAAAAATATGTTTTATTCTGAAATTATGTTGAAGCCAGACACATCTACATAATGTGAATCTTCTCTTTTGAAGTAAAATTTCAGGCTAAATCAACATGGCTTTATAGTGTATTTTCATAGCAAGTGACTCTTTACTAATGCAAAATAATTTCTCAGCAAGTTACAAACCAAAACTCAGGAATGTGGGAAATCCAGATCAGGAGCAAGCTGAGAGTGTGCCTACTTGGGTTCTTTGTTAATTAAGATGGATTAAGTCTTTGCTGTGGACTGGAGATTTCTCTAAGGTGGGGCAGCAAGGTGTTGTCTCTGGTGAGATTAGGAAATCTCTATTTTCGTTTCCACTGCTAATACCCCAGACAATATAAATGTGCAGAATGTGATCTGGTAAAAGCTTTCAGTGTCAGCTGAGGCTTTGCATTCCAGCTGTCAGGTTTTCACTTGTTTACCTTGGAGCCTGGCTTCAAGGGATATGATAGAAGAGATAATTGGAGTGGAGTGGCTGCCAGCAAGAGAAAAAAAAATGTTTCAATAAAAAGTATTTTATTCTGCTATGGATACTTATATGAACAAATGGCACCCTTGGGTACAAACCAGAAATAATCCTAAGCATTTCTCTCCCTCCCTCTCTGCCCATACCTCCCCTGCAGCAGATTTCATACCACACACAGCATCGCTGCACGCAGATCTCTATCGCTGTCTCACCGCAATGGGCCCCAGGAGCTTTCAGAGCCAGGATTGCTGTGCTGTTCCAAAGGCACTGTGGAACAGGGAGTTCAGGAGCTGAAACTGAGCAGAGGCTGGGGGTGTCCCTCTCATGGGCACCTGCCTCCCCTCCTCGTTTTCCCTGGACATTGCTGTTGCATCCTTGCCCCAGGGAAAGGCTGAGGCCTAGGGCTGCCCCATCTTGTGATGTACCTGACACCAGCCCCCAGCCCTTGCCCACCCCCTGGATCTGGAGGGTTTGCTTCTGTGATTTGTCCAGTGCAGAGATAAGAATAAACCCTGAAACTCTTAACAGGACCTCACACTTTGAACTCTGCTTCCCTCCCTGTAGCAACCCAAATCTGGCTTTCACAAGAGACAAAAGGTTTACAGGTTGTCCAGGCCCAACCTTTGAAACCATGTTCAAAATCAAGTAACCTTCTTGTTTATTAATAGCACGGCTCTAAACAAAACCTTCTTGAGGAAGCACTGTGTTTACATGCTGAGCCTGTTGTCAGAAAGTCAGGAACCCAAAGTCTGACTGCAACAGTAGTCAGAAACTCACAGGGAAAATACATTAAAGCTGTGTATGGCTCATACTGAATTTTGCTGCTCAGCCCTGCCTTCCTGTGCCCCCTTGGCAGCTAAGTCTGTAAACTGGATAAACTATTTCAACTGGCCCTTCAAATTCCCTAACTAGCTCTCTAACAAGTCATTAAATTAACATGGCACTGCACGTTTTCATTGTCACCTCCTACGGGAACTTGAACTCCAGTGAAGATGTGACCAGTTAAACCAGCAACTGGAACCCCATGTGAGCATCTCGTGTATCACAGCCGTGATGGGAACTGGGATGCTGAGAGTGGTGAGCAGCATCCCTAGCTAAGCCAGTTTTGTCATCTCTAGTTGGGAGCTGCTGCCTCTGTGCCAGAAGAGCTACTGGAGTGTGGCTCCATGCCCAGTCCTGGACTGCAGGGTGAAGGATGTCCCTGAGGTTAAAGCTGTGCACATGGTAGGACCAGCTCCTGACTTGGGGAGTGACACTGAACAACCTTCCCACACCCCGAGAGCATCTTGGAGCTGGTAAGAGCTCTCCTGCAGCTGCAGGGGGTGGTGGATCAGTCAGCTGCAGCCAAAATGGTGATTAGTTTTCAGTCTGCTCGACTCCCTCACCTCGCTCCCTGCAGGAGCACCTAGGCCAGCACAACCCTGGTTTAGAAAGGTTTAAGATGCTGTGGCCTTTGCCATCATGATCACCATGGTGTAATTTGAAAGTCTGATCAGTCCTGCATGGGCCAGGAGGTTTGCCCTTGATGGCTTCATGGGAAGCCAGAACCCACCACTTCTGCCTGAATCCTCATCTCGGTTTTTCCACTTTCTTGTTCTAAAGCGCTTCATTTAACTTTGCAAAGGCAATGTTAAACCCCTCAGGTCTATCATTTGAACATGACTCTGCACGTCAGTGTCTTCACTAGTAAATGAATGTATGAATTTCCACTCCTTTCACACCTATCCTTCTCACCTTGTCCTAACAGGAGGAGCGATTAATGACACCAATATGATCATGCCCTTCTTAAGTGATAAATGATTTTTACATCAAGTATGCAAAGATCTGGGGAATGTGCAGGCCAGCGTCCTACTGCACATTGCAAAACAATGACAAAAATGAACTAAGGCTCCTCTTTTTCACCGACTATCCAAGTCAACAAAGTTTCCTTAATTAGACTGTTTGGTTTGATATTTGTTTCTTAGCAGGAGGAAGTTAAAAAAATGAAGCCCCTGAACACCAATGGTGAGTATAAATTTTGTTTTTCTTAATGTTGCTGTTATTTTCCGGCCACATTTTTTACTGCTGAACGCTTCCTGTGCAGGATTTCCACCAGACTTCTTACGTGTACTTGCCCCAATGTGCAGCTATGTTCATCCTTTACTGAAGACAGATACTCTCACACAGAGACAATCTGGATTTTAAATGCATATGGTGCTATAGAAAAAGCACATCTGGATGATCTTGACAGAGCTATTCATCAAAGGCCTAAATATTTCAGAAATATTGTAAATTCCTTTTTATTTTAGATTTTAATATTCAATAGGCAGGGTCTGCTGCCAGTGACATGTGCATAAATGTTGAATTGACCTCTCAGTGCTGCTTTGATTTCACTGATTCACTGGAACATGGTGTTTGTGTACACAATGGAAAAGAGTGTCAAAGCACTTTGATTTATGCCAGATTTATACTGCTCTCATTAATGCCGTGCTGTGGCTTACCCTCTGGAATGACTGGGAGCTGATGGTGCTGTGGGCTCCTTTGGAAGGATCTTAATGTCTCACCATGGGTTCTCCCAGGCCTGGGAAGGGGCAGTCGGCTTTCTTAGATCCCAGCCCAAACTGTAAGAACTAGCACAGAGTCTCCTCTTTGCTCTTTTTCAGCCATAATTTGGGGTACGAGGCTTGGAAGAATGCAGTGTTGCTCAAAATTCCTTCAAAGTCAAGCCCAGTGTGAGGCACTCCCAGAAAGCATTTCAAATAAGTAAAGCATGAGCTTTAAGTGTGTCAAAATAGTCCTTCTCCAGGAACTGCAACAAAAAAATAACTCCAACAGCTGGAACGTCCCAAGGAGACTCATCAGGAAAGGCACAAACATGCAGAGTCTCTGGTGACACCTGAAGGGACTTGCCAAGGTGCTGCCTGCACCAGGCTGGTTCCTGAGGCACAAAGAGAGCCTGTCAGCTCACTGCTGCTCAGAAACCCGAAACAGGAAACCCCAAACAAGCACAAAGCAGCAAAGCAGTGAAAAAGAAAGCTCATTGCTGCTTTATCCAAACAGAGCCAGTTGTTGGTGAGCCCAGAGGGACAACAGAAATGCCACCAAGGCTGGGATCTCAGTTTGTCAGCTCAGATTATCTGTGTGTGAATCCCATGGAGCAGAGGGCATTCCTGCTTGGTGCTGGGGGGCTGCTTGGCCTGCTCAGCCACCAAAGTGCCTGCCAAGGTTTCGGGACACACTTTGCTGTGAAGACTTTGCACATCCCAAGGCTGAGCCCCAAGCCTGGCATTTGGTGCCATGCCAGTCAGGCTCCCTGACCCCTCACGGGGGTGGTAAAAAAAGCCACCTGCTCTTGGGGGAGAAAGATGAAACCACAAGTTCAGAAAGATGTAAGTGCTTGAGTAGGGAGGGTCAAGCCTTTTTAAGTGATCAGATTAGACAGAAGCAATATTAATAAAAGGCCAGATACTGGTAGATTTAAAGCCACTGTGTAAAGATTTGACGATTTGAATGGGTGCAAGGGAGAACCCTGCAACAGCAGGGTTTGAAGGGACACTCCAGGCTTAGACCCTCATGCTTAAGGCTTTCAGCTCTTCTTTAGGTAAGGATGGGAGGCTGGGCCACATGCTCTCCATGGGTCCTTTCCAATCTGAATTATTCCCTGAGTCCATGAACATGTTGTAAATGTGCAGAACTTCCTAAAGTTTCTTAAGTTTCTTAAGAAACTGATGGGATAAGGAATACATATTTACTGTGTCTTCTGGTGAGTGTCCTCTGCTGAGAGTGAAAATATCTCAGTTCAGTTGCTGGCACTGCCTCAGACTTTCTGGGTGATCCTGAAAATAAGAACAATCGGACTAAATGTCCCAGGAACACAGCATCCTTTCTTTGGCAGGAGCCAAAACAGGTGCTGGGTAAACTGCTGAACCACTAATCCCTGTGCTGCACTTTTAGTGCCCACATGTTCAGGGATGAGAGCAACCCTTTCTTCATTCTGCTCTTTGCTGTCTCTGGAGCAGAGCCCTGTTTTCTCTCTGTATTTTTAAGTGATCCAGCACAAGAAGTCCCAGGTCTCACCAAGCCCTTGTTGCACTCAGCTGCAAACTCCTCTCTCCTCTGATTGCCCACAGGCACAGCACCATGAAAACATTGCCTTCTGTCACTTAATCTGTCACTGAAGAGCAAACCCTGGAGGATAAATTCAAATAGTGCTTGCTCTTTTTTTTTTTTTTATGCAATTCAGAAAAACATTTCCAAACTTCTCTTTGGTTTTGAAGATGATTTTACAAAGAGAGCTAGCACAAAAGTCAGACAGCAGTTTCCTCTTTGCAGGTGCATAATGTCAGTCACACCCTCCTGCCTGAGCTTTGTCCTCCTGCCTGGCCCACCAATAGTGCAGGATGCCCTGAGGATGGGAATAGGATGGGACATGAGATAATAAATCCTCTGGTGCAACTCAGCTGCCCTCACTCAGCGCAGAGTGCCTGTGCCAGGCAAAGTGCAGAATTCTTCCATCAGAGACAGGGGTTAGTTTGTTGTGATTTAGAGAATCCAAAGGTTTGTGCCAAACCCTAAACCCAACACTTGTGTTATCACTGATACCATTGCAGCAGGGAGCCAGAGGCATCAAGCAGTAAATTCAAGAGAATTAAAACCATCTGCTGCCCAGGACTGCCAGCCCACATCTCCCTGCAGAGTCTTTTGAGGCAAGCAATTACAATATCCAAGTTAAATTTCCTTGAAAGCCACCTAAACCCAGCTAGCAAAACTGTCCCTCTTGCGCACAGCAGGAGGTAAAAGCCAACCGAAGCAACAATTTTACTGGAAAATCTAAATATTTCTAGGACAATTCTAGAAAGTCTTGAGTTGGAAGGGGCTTTAAAGATCATCTAGCTCCAAATCCCTTGCCATGAGGAGGGATAGCACCCACTAGATCAGGTTGCTCAGGGCTCCATCCAACCTGGCCCTCTAGATCTTTGCAGAGAGTAGTCAGATGTATGTTCATGGTAAGTGAATGCACAGAGGTATATATGCACATCTTTTGGCTGGATCTGAGTTCTCTCAGCTGTTGAACACCTGTCCTATATGGAGTCTTCCACGTAAATAGGCATCCATGGGAGTCTAATTTTCACAGCCCTTTGAATAATGCTCTGGATTCATCATCTGGGACTCCAACAGTGGACAAAATGTGATCAGAGATAGTAGTAACACAGTTCCTTACAAAGAGATGGGAAAGAGGTCTGATTTATTATTTTTAATCTAGAGGCAAACACCATCAAGGGGGCAATAAGATCATTTTTCACAGGACTGCATAAGGCTGAAAGAAGTGTCCTCTCAGTGTCTTTAAATGCTGGTGAGTTGAAAGTGCTCCCATCTCAGCAGCAGTTTTCTCCAGAAGCCAGCTAGTGCTCTCAGCGCCTTTTGCCAATAGCAGCTATAATTACATTAAAAGGATGATTTGCAGAAGCAGAAGGAGGAGAACATGTGCAGAGCAATGTTACACAACATTGCAAGGAGTTTGCACACTTCTGTCATTCCAGCAAACCACTCACAATGACACTCACATACTCCTATTTTCCTCTCTGTATTTTGGAGATAAGACAATTTTGAATTCTTCTGTGGGATTATCAGATAGATGCAGATCTTTGACTCATTTGCAGCCATTCAAGGAGAGCTTGATGACTCCAAAACAATTCTCTGCTATGAATGGACTTTGTGATCCCATAAAAACAATGGCACAGGATGTCACACATCCTTTCCTGATCTTCAGAGAGGAATGCTCAAATATAAGAAATGAAAAATGAAACAGTGTCATTTCTATGAAGTGGAAGTGACTGCAGTATGTGCTGCCAGTTCTCTTGGTGTTCATGTAAGTACTTTTTACCTCCAAATGCCGTCCTTTCTCCGCAAGCCTGAGCTGTAATTAGAATTCTACCTTTAAATCTGAGTGCAATTTATAGGCTTAATAGGGCATCCAGCAGCAATAATGGCAGTAATTACAAATGTGTTCGGTGTTCAGAACTAAAGAAAAATACGCTAAAGATGAAAAATGCCATCACTCAAGAATTGTTTTGAAACAACAGAGGCAGAAATGGGCAAGTTTGCCTGGCTATAAATATCACCAGCACAGAGCTTACACTGTTTAGGGCACGTGTGTGACGAGCGCTCTTCTGAAAGACTCTGGGCAGCAATAAAGCTTGAGAGCACAAGCGACCTGGGAAATATCAAAATATTATAATCTGCTTTGGAGACACACTGCTTTTCTTTATGGCTTGCAGAAATATACTCGAGACTCCAGCTGCACTCCGCTGCAGGAGCGCCTGTTTATGGCAAACAGAGAGTGCACGAGGAAGTATTGCTAAAGAAGTTGGCAATGGATCAGCGGGAGCAACTTGGTAGCAAGTTACTTTAATGGCATTGTATATCCTGTCCTGAGAGTCATGGTGAAACCTCTCGGGGAACAGTTTGTAACAACCACCTTCCAGTCATCCCACATGTATCATCAGGATGCAAAACACATGCAGCGTGGACACAAGACAAACTGGTAGGGATCTTGGTTATCACAAGCTGTTCCTTGGGTCCTTAGGAGAAATTCTGCTGGAATTTGGCAATATCTTGAACACAAACTGTTCCCAGTAAGCCATCAGAAGACCTGAAGTGCTCTGTTTTTTTCATCTGCCTTCCAAACAGCAGGAGGACAAACTGAATGTGTCTAAACAACAAAGTACTGTAACTCATCTCTTTATTTTATTATTTTTCATTTATCCATGAACCATTTCTCCCAGTAGCTCCACTCAGATGCTACTGAACTTGTCCCGTAATAAAACTGTGAGGTTTCCCATTTTTTCAACCTGAGAAATGAAGTATGACAAGGTAGAACTTCTCGGATATTTTTATTTAAACCCAAGCTGCTCCTTTCTCCAGTTATCATGCCATGTAAGTCCAAGCAGTGCCAAGAGGTGTCTGACTCCAGGCACTTGGTCTCAGCACATGCAGTACCACAAGGAACAAGCCATGTTGTGGGACTTCTGCAGTTCTTTCCTTCTGGAATTTCCCACTTATTCTCCCTCCTTCAGTGTCTCAGGAGGAAGAGGTGGTGCACAGTTTCTGGTGTCAGCCGTGCCACCACCCCCAAGCTCTCATGTGTCTGCTGGCTGGGGAAACAAGGTCCTAAGCTGAAAACGTGACAGATGTGGTTGGTGGTCGATGAAATTAAGACACAACCTTGTTCTGCAGAATCAGACAGAAATCTAACGTGTCTCTGCACCTTGGACAAGTCAAAATTAAATGTTTTCAACCTCAAACTTCATGCTGATACTTTTCCAATGCTGTTACCAGCTTAGCCATTGAGGTTGGAGGTCAGAGAAGTGTTTCTTATGACACGCAACCATTTCACACCGTGAAAAGTGCCACTGAAACAGCAGTCATCTTGTGACCCTGCTCTGAGCACTGATGCTGGAAGAGCTCTATCCAAGCTAGCAGGGCAGCTGCTGCAGAGCCAAGGCTCCAGGTATGGGTTAGATGGAAAAGGACATGGGACCCACGCAGATTATCCACTGTAGTCCCCTAAAGGCTGCTTGGAATGTTGGATCAGCTGTCTCCACAGGCAGCAAGCATAAAGGAAAGTCCCCTGCTTGAAGACACCATGTGGGTTAGCTATTCCCAGCCCACAGGGGGGTCTCTGGCCATCCCTGGGGTCCCTGAGAAGTTTCAACTCCAGTGGGCTGGGAAGCCCCTGTGTGCAGAAGTGGCCCTAGAGCTTGATGGTGTCCCAGCTGCTCTTCTTAAAAGTGGCATTAGGCTCAATTTAGTTGCCTAACCAGCAGAGCCCAGTGCTATTTAGGACACCCCATGGCCTTTTCTTCCTTACTGCTGCAAACTCTGTGCCCATCTCGTAACCATGGCAGACATTTTGGCTCATTAAGGTCATCCCACATAGCACAGAGTTTCTATACTTCAGCTCGGAAACCAGGCCCACAATCCTCAAATCTTCATTTTTTAAAAAATACTGGCATCCACAACACAAACTCAGACTTACAAGATGCAGCGCCTATCAGTTTGTGTTTCTGTGTGCAGGACCCAGTGCATGTGGATGAAGATATAAACACGTGCCCAAGCTTATGCAAACTTTTGACCAGCAGAGCAGCAGCTCTTGCCAGAGGTTTCTGAATCTCATTTTCTAAATATACCTTTCTCAATTCACGTGAGGAACATGGCATTTGGCACCTCCCGAGGGGAAACACAGATGTTTGGCTCCCAATCCCTGGAATTTCTTGAACTTCTGTGGACAAAAGGGGAAGGGCCAAAGGTTGAGCAGCACTATTTATTTTGGCTCATTTTCTACCAATTGTTCAAAACCATGCACAGATAGGGCATTTAAAGACCCACGGGGTCTGCCTGCATGGTATGGCAAATTCCAGTCATTCCTCCAGGCTGATGGGGGCTGTTCAAGCCCCACTGAGGTAAAGTGGATCCACCAGCCCTCATCCTACTGAGGAAGGACGTGAGGAAGGACCTGGTCCAGACAGACCACTCTTTCCCCAGAAAGACCATCCCATCCCCAAGGCACCAGTCCTGTGCTCAGTGGGGAAGAGACCCCAGGCCTCAGGGGGTGTCTCACCTGCTGGGAAGCTGGGTACCCCACAGAGACAGCCCCAGGGAGGATGTCCAAAAGATTTCTTCTTTTCAAACAGGATCACAAGAGAGAGAGGGAAAGAGGACACACTTGCTGGACTTCAAGTACTCTTTTTTTCATGCACCTAGACTTCAATTTACTTAAATAAAAGGAGGTGGTGAGGGCACTGGGAAAGGTTGCCCAGAGAAGCTGTGAATGCGCCATCTCTGGAAGTGTCCAAATTAAGGTTGGATGTGGCCCAGAGCAACATGATCTGGTGGAAGGCGTCCCTGCCCATGGCAGGGGGATTGGAACTAGATCACCTTAAAAGTCCCTTCCAACCCAAACTATGCTCTGATACTGCAAATTTCAGAATAAAAAGTCTGCAGCACATCCACAAAGTAAAAGGATTTTTAGTTTTTAGAACTAGGTCCTCGAGATTCAGACAGACAAAACGTAGAGCTAGAATCAGCACAGTCCCTTCTTGTGTCATTCCCCTAAAAGCAGGGGGTTGCTCCCACAGGGACAAGGACTGTCCCATGGCTATTTTCCCCAGCCCAAGCAGTCACACACATGGCTATCAGGGAGCATCCCAGGCCTGGGCGCTCACAGGGATGGGCACCCAAAAGCTGCTGTGCTCTGAATTGCCCCAACCCACATGGAGGAGCAGCCTCCAGCTACACCAAGTGCTTTCTGTGCCACCAGAGGATCTACGCTCACTGTGGGTGGTGAGCATGGGGAGGTTTCATCCCAAAAAAAAAAAACAAAAAGACAAAAAAAAAAACTAGAATGTGCTCCAGCTGCTTTTTGTGTAAATATGTTCTGTACTAAAACCTAAACACTGCAGGAACAACTGCAGGAACAACTGCAATGGTTCCCTCAAGAGCAGGTCAGGGTGGCAGAACTGCTGTCCCTGACATTATTGCTGCTCAAATAATGGGAAAATATGTCACAGATGCTGGCTCATCTCTCCATCCTGCTCCCCTGTCACCTGCAAGGGCCACACTCGACCAGTACTTGTCACATGAAAATGTCCCCAGTTGGGAGGAAATTCCTGCCACAGAGGTGGCACTCATTTTGCACTACTTTCAGGTAGTTCTGTGGTGAGAAGAGAGAAATATCTGAGACATCTGCATCCTCCAGTCTGTCCAGCCTTTTGGGACCAGAGGAGTTCATGCATCAGCTGCAGCCTCCCCTTATGCTGGCTCTGAATCACCATCTGGCACTGGGTGGTTTCCAGCACCTGGAAAACATGAATATGGATCAATGTCATCTTTCCTCCTCTCCTTCCCCCTGTCCCTGCCTTGGGCATGCTCTGTGCTTACATCTGCAGCTTCAAGGGCTGCAAATACCAATAAAGATCTAAGCAAATGAAAGCTTCAGCCTGCATTCTCATTGAATGCAAACAACATGTTTTTAGAAACAGCCCTATTTCATTCACTTATGTGTTCTCTGCTGATTTAGCCTCTCAGAGAAGTTATTTGGTTCGAGATAAAGTGGTAACATTCCATTCTGGTATCTCCTCCCATTCTTTTCTCCCCAGTCCCCAAGACGGTCTCAAATGCACTCTCATACACCTTTCTAGTACAACAGGCAGAAAATCTGTTTAGAAGTAGCAGCAAGACCACGACCACCTCTGTGGCCATTCCTGCCATGCCTGCTTCAGGTCAGCACCATCAGGATTGGTTAATCCACCTAACCTGGGCACCCACAGCAAGTATTGAAGTGATCTCAGGACATGCTACAATCCAAGCAGGTTTCCATGTGAGAGTTAAAGCTGTGCTGTGTCTTAACCACTGAGTTAACATTCTGAAATTTAGATGGACCCAGGTCTCTATTTTTTGTTCTGTATTTCTACAGTACCCAGCACAGAAGCACTCTGATTCATCCTTGATGTTCCCAGGCCTGGTCCCAAAACAAACAAGAAGCTGCAAATCAGCAATCTGAATCATGCACTAAAACGAAGCAGAGTGTGGCTTTGTTTCCATTGGAGCAGGAGAACTCTCTGTATCATTTCCAGATCAAGAAGCAGACTCCAGGAGGTCCAAATTCTTTGGCCTGGCTACCAGACCTTGACTGGCTGATTGTAGGGGCACAGTACAGCTGAGTTAATAGTTCACCATTCCTGTAAAGGAGTTTGGTCACACAGTGCTGTTGGTGACCCCCTCCCACGCAGCAGCAGATCTACGAGGGTGTAGCTGGCACAACTTCAGTCAGCAGGACCCTGCACCAGGCAGTGCTGGTGAAACTCCCTGCAGACAGCAGGGAAAGGCTGTGAACAGTCCTTTGAGGTCATGTTGGCCATGAGACCCATGTCTGGAAATAAATAACCAACCATTCACACTTCCAGTTTGTCTTCACTCGAACTGTACATCCCTCCCTACATACCACTGTTCAAATTAATTTGGACCCTGACTCAACGAAGCATTCAAACGTGTGCTCCAGTTCAACCGGTGGTCCTGGTGGAGCAGAGAGATGGGGTGATGGCAGGACAGGTGCCAAGTTCATCCCCGTGTATTTGCCTGGGGATAGTAACCACTTTTGCAGGAGGATGGTGTCGCACTTGGACACGAAAGGAACAACGCAGACACGGATCAAGAGACAGCAGCAAGAGCCGGGGCTGCTGCCCTGAACTTTATTTATATATGTTCTTAGAAATCACCGTGGACTGGAGGGAGAAATCAACACCCCTCAATCACACTGGTCAAAGGAAAGATCCATCAAATTTGGCCGCCTAGGAGAAATGGAATGCAAACATCTAGCGCGGTTAGCAAAACATGGCTATGTTTACAGAAAAAGCCCATGAGAAAACTCTTACAGAAAATGAAAACATCGAGAACTGCAAAACTCAGGGCAACAGGATGGTGTCCCCTGCTTGATTTATGCCCAGGGGAAGAGCTGTGCAGTCTCTGCTCTCCTATATCCTCAGTGCATCCTCCTTGTCCCTGCTACCTGTCTTGGCAGTGCTGGCAGACTTGTGGACTAGGCTAGATCTGCCCAAAAGTGCTGGTGGGGTCCTGCCATGGTTTAACCCCAGCTGGCAGCTCAGCCCCACACAGCCACTCGCTCACTCACCCTGCCCAGTGTGATGGGGGAGAGAATCAGGAGGGTAAAAGTGAGATAAAGACAGTTTGATAAAGAAAGCAAAAGCTGCACACACAAGCAAAGGAATCATTTTACCCCTTCCCATGGGAACAGGCCAGAGTTCAGCCATCACCAGGAGAGCAGGGCCCCACCACACCTAACGTTGACTTGGGAAGGTGAACACCATCACCTAAATGCCCCACCCTTCCTCCTGCTCACCCCACTTTACATCCCGAGCATGATGCACATGCTGTGGAATATTCTTGGGACAGCTGGCCTGGCTGTGTCCCCTCCCAGCTCATTGTGCATCCCTCACTGCTGGGGTGGGGTGAGGAGCAGAAAAGTCCTTGGTGCTGTGCAAACCCTACTCAGCAGTAACAAAAACATCCCTGAGTTATCAACACTGTTTCCAGCACAAATCCAAAACATAGCCCCATACCAGCTCCTGTAGAAGAAAATAAACTCCACCCCAGCCCAAACCAGCACAGGTCTCTACCCAGGGCTGTTTGCCACTGCTCCTTCATGCCCACAGCTCTGTGCAAAGGCAGTGGATGGGGTAAGCTGCAGCCCAAATCTGGGGAGGCTCTCTCCTTTGTGAGTCTGGTTAGGGGGAGTGCCACGAATCAAACAGGTCCCCAAATGCCACCAGCAAAAGAGAAAGGACAGATTTTTCTGGCCCACTCCCAAGTGAAAAGAGAAGGCAGGGGCATGAAGAAAACAGACGAAAGGCCTCAGTGGAAATCGAGGATGCTCCATCTCTTGGAACAGCTTTCCACCTCCAAATAGATGAAGTCCAAGTGCAAATATGGTCCTGCTCAGGGACAGATGATAAGGATTGATGCCATAAGCAAAGCAACAAGATCTTAAATCTCTTGATACAAGTGTGGCAAGCCACTCAGAGGAACTAGAAATCATAAAAAATGATGGGGGCTATGAACTCAGGAGCTTAGCTCTGATCTGCTGGGGTTGCTGTCATAACTCCAATCTTAGCACATCATCTGTTTAAGGAGATAGGAAGGGGGAAGGAGTGCAGGGGTGCTGTTATGTATCAAGTGTACATACCACTGCCAGCAACCTGTCACTGGACGATGAAGAGCGTGGTGATGGAGCCACGGAGTCAGTGCATGAGGGATGTGGAATGAAAGGGTAAGCAGTGAGGGCTCTCCTCTGGACCACCAGGACTGGGGAGCAGGAGAGCAAAATGTCTGGACTGATTCTCAAACTGCCAGAAAAGATGCAAGGGAGAAGCTATGATCCCTGACTGGGGCTGAGGGTGGCTGCTGGCAGTCAGACATCTCTGTGTTTATATTCCAGCTGCCTCCCATGGAAAGTGCACAGAGTCTGGCACTTCAGAGCAAATGTAAAACAGCAGGGACTTTGATTCACAACTGGGATTTATCTAGGTACTGCCTGTAGTCTTTGTGGTAAGGCTCAGATTTTACAGTTCACTGCCCCAGGTTGTGATTCATAGTGAGAGAGGCTATTAAAAAGAGATTTACAGAAGATACAAGAGAACTGTCCAAATTATCCGCTAAGACTAAGCAGAGTCACTTCTCTCCAGCCAGAATTAGACACCTTATCCTGGTCAGTCCCTTTTTCTTGCAGAAGAAAGGTGCACAGAGGAGCATTGTGCAGCCAGACTGTTCTTATACCAGTAATGTGAGCAGGTAGAGGTCTGGGCCTTGGCCCTAGTGCTTCACACACCCCTGGACCATCCTGCAGGACTCTTAGCACAGACTCCAGAATAGTTTAGCCCAGAGAAGAGTCTCCCCAAAGAGCAGTCTCCTCATTTGGAAAGGAAGAGACATCATCCTCATGGAAGTAAGCTGGGCCATGATGTACACATCACAATGAGCAAGTAGGGGGCTTGCTTGTTTATTTACTCACTAGTACAGGTACAACATCAGACACTGGAGATCTGGTTTGGGTTCCTCTAGATTCACATCTTCCATCACTACAGAGGGTGCAAACCATATAATGTGGAGAGATAGGGCTCACTTTGTGTTGCTGAAGGAGTTCTAGCCTTACAAAAACAGTGCACATTTATTGAAGCAGACACTGGACACCTCATCCACCAACCCCTAGACTCATAACCCCTTGTACATTATAGCTATTGGTGGCCCAAAAAAGAATAAATTGTTTCATATAAAGTGAAAGATCCACAAAAGCCCAGCATTTAGAAAGCCCAGCTTCAGCATCAGGCAGTCTGATAGCTAGGATGCTCTCCAGGGATGCCTGAGACACCTGCCTCTGTCTCCTTCATCCCCAGACAATGACCCTATCCCTAATCCTATAGGCACGTGTCAACATTTGGCACTGCCTTATCCTGGCAGGATTGGCCTCACACTTCACCCATGCCCAGGAGACCTTGTTCTCCTTAGACGAGACTCAGTGTCAGCCAGGATGAGGCAGACAGCTATCCTCATGCCATGCATATCCCAAGGAAGTCCAAAAAAGCTGTAGCAGCATTAGTGTCCCATTACATCATTGCACAGGGACACAGGATCATTTTCACATGATATACTACTAGCTAAAATTGTAATATGAACTCCTTGCTTCATGTACTGAGGAATTTAGTCCAGACAGAGTGAAGCTGCTAGACTGAACTGCATGTCATCTCTGACTGGACCATGACTGAAGGACTCAAGTATGTGTCCCTGAGGCAGACACATGGCTTTTTTGGTTGGGAGGTTGTTGGGTTTTTTTGTTGGTTTGTTTTTTACAGTAATATAACTTTCAACCCAGATAAAGACGTACAGATTGTGTGGATCACATGAAAATGAGGGGCTTGAGGAGTCACAAAGGGTAGACAACACTTAGATAATCCTAACTGCTGTAAACACATCAGGAAAGGGAGAGGGAGGGAAAGGCTGTGCCTGTGGGAGGGGGCACAGCTGAAAATACTCCCAAGGCCCATATCTTGACCTTTACATGAGCTGAATCTTTGATCTCAACAGAGGACTCTCACAAGCTTTGCAAGCACAGCCAAACATCAGCTCACGGACATGCACAAAGCTTTGCCTTCTCCCTCCCTCATTCCCACAGGGGAATAGCCCTGCAAACTACCTCTTCACAGCTCCTCACTTAAGGGTCAATTCTTAAAGTTTATTGGTTGACTTGAGTGCTTTCTAATGTGGCACATATAGATGATTTATTATTAGCAATTTCCATTAATAATACAATAAATGGTCATACATTTATGTTCTTATAAACGTGGGTTCAGCAGGACAGAGAGGGCTGACCTCTCAACAGCCAGGGAGGCATGCCAGCCACCCTCCCTAGGTGACAAGGACACAGAGCTGCCTTCCCCTCCTATTCAGGCAGAGCTCACTCTGCCCCCAGGCTGTGCTGTTAGACTGGACAAGAACCCCAGTTTTCACATCCCTCAGTTTTCCAAAACAGGATTTCGTTTCAAATTTACCCCCAAATAAGTCTTGTTTTTCAGACAAGAGAACTGGGACATCTAGAAATTAAGACCTGATTAGGCAAGTGGAATCAGTTTGAGGAGTCTAAATACTCCATCATCCTCTCTTGGCAAGTGTTTGCATCCCAGATTCTTGGATTACTTTTTAGTTTGTTTTCTCAAGAGTTGCTTTGGGTTTAATATGTGTTGGCATTGTACCTACACCAATCCTACCTAACCTGCAAACTTTCTCTTACACATCTTTAACAGTAACCCATTTGCCTTCACAGAATCACAGAATCACAGAATCACAGAATCACAGAATCACAGAATCACAGAATCTGCCGAGTTGGAAGGGACCCACAAGGATCATCAAGTCCAACTCCTGGCCCTGCACAGGACATCTCCAAGAGTCACACCATGTGCCCAGGAGTATTTCCCTCCTGTCTATCCTACCAGATAAGTAACTGCAATTTCTTGCACGTATTCCAGGGAAGGGTACGACTGCACTGGGAAATGACAAATGTCACAGTCGACGAAGAGGAAAATGCAAGCTTTGTTTAATTTCTGTCTCATTACAAGCACTGTGTCCTGGGTCTGCGAAACATGAACTAAAGCTGAGCCGATTTTATTGTGAGTGAGTAATGGACAATCCAGATGACTTGCCAGGAAGCACAGCCCCGGGGTTGTGCAGTACACAGCTTCCAGGAAGAAAGGGCCATATTTGTAAACAGAGAGCAACACCACTCATTGTTACGAAAGGCAATTCCCTATCTGAGAAGTGATGGAGCAAAGCCACCAAGCCCTCTTTATAAGGAACAAGTCTACCAAACAGGAAGATCTAAGGCGTGACAACGTCTGGATAAGAGGATAAAAAATACATATATACCTTCCTGCCATTATGCTGGATGAAAAACGTAGTGAATATTTCATGCCTGTGGAAAGTCTGACATTGTGCAAGCACTTTTTCTCTGCAAAATGTGGAACCAGGCCAGGAGGGACCTGCTTGATTCCACTCCACAGGGAGAGTTTGCCCCTCAGCTGCCCTGTGCTCACTGGCACAGTGGTGAAGGTGTGCACCCAGCATGAAGAGCTTCAAGCCAAGCAGAACCAGAGTCTCTCATGGGTATCAGCACTCTCTGGTCATCTTGCTCAACGAAAGGGAGCACAGACTCTTCATGCTCCTCAGAAGTCCACGGGAGAGCCAGTGGGAGATGTAAAATGGCTAAATGCTGGCCCCTGCCAAATCCAAGGCCAAACTCCCTCTGGGTTCAATGGACTCAGTTATTTATCCTTAGATTTCGAGGCTGAGGTGACTACTGAACATCTTGTCTAAAACTCCCATGAGCAACCACAGTTCAGCACATTACCCCCAAATCTGCTCATGAACCACAGCAGTGGTCCCCAGCTCCCTCTGTCCCTGGGCCACACCACAGCAAGTCAGTGGGGGGAATATCAGTCTCTCACTCCCCATAGCCTCAGGTCTATGTTTTTATTAACAAGGACATAAGCAGTGATGTGTTTTGTGTGACAAAGATACCTGCTCATCATGGATGGAAGGTTACTGGTCTCAGAGACATCCCTCAGGAAGCTGTCTAGTCCTGCTTTGAATGTTTCAGGTAGCAAAGAGCCCATACATGCCCCCAGAAGTTCATTCAGCGGTTAATTGTCCTCCTCCACGTGCATTCATGGGATCTGCAGCTTTTTTCTTCCCCCTGGCTGCTCTTGGAAGCATGTGGTCTGGGTACTAATGCTGCATGCTGGCACCAAGTTGCATTTCACAGGGAAAAATATGTAGCCCTCCATAAGCAGATTAGGAAACATAAACACTGAGAAATGGAGAGCAGAGTGGGAAAAGAACTCTTATCCAAACAACACCCAGCGCAAGCACCAAGGCCTCCACTTGGTGAGAAAACTAGGGAAAACATGGGATTTAAAAATGAAACTGATGGGAGACTCTGTTACTTTGCACCATTAAGGTGATATTGTTCCCTCACTCCTGACAGGCCCATCGTGGTCCTGTTTATAGCCAAGCTCAGTTCTGTATGAACATCAAAAGATGTCTCTTGCCCAAGTCTGCAAGCTGCACAGTGCACACAGTAACATCTGGAAATTCAAAGACATCTGGATTGTTCAATGTTTTCATGGTCTTGTGGGTCTTGTACATGAACAAGGTGCCTGGAGCCCACCAATCTACTGGGCAGCACCACAAAAAGAAACCACTGCAGCCTGAAGTGAGGTGGAAGCTGCAGGAGAAATCTTCAAGAGCAGCTGGTCCCCACAGCTGCCACGCTCTCCAGTGCTCCCCCACATCTGCAGAGGTTACAGCCTTTGCACAGTGGGCCTGCACAGTGACCTTGCCAAGCTGCCTCAGACCCCTGGGTGCACTCTGCCCAAAGCATCCTCAACCCACACTCTGCATCTGGATCTTTTTCTGGGTTAATAAGTGTGAGTGAACCCCTGCTCCTACCTCCCCAAAATCTCCACTTCTTCTCTCTTCCCCTTGCTGCTTTTCTCTCGTGCTTGTCCCTTGGACCTTATTCCATTTTCATTACTGTGCACTGTTGAAATATCCCTAGCAAAACCTGGACACTACAAAAAATAAACCCAAAGGCAAAAAGAAAGCAGAAATATTTCATACATAAACAGCTGGTTTGTAGGAATCCTGATGTCATTACTTCAAGAGAATAAAGGAGGAGTATAAATTTTAATTCAAGTCGCCCACTCAGTTGTAAAACATGCTGCTGTATTTACACTAAAATAATCATCAGACAAACAGTTATGTATTTTTTCCCAGAAAACTCTATCCTGGGTTTGTTCTTAGAGAGGAAGTTGTTCATAGCCTCTTACACCCCCCTCTTTGATGCCTGCTATTTTAGGATTGTTCCACTCCTTTTTTGCCTCTCTCCCCATAAAACTGGAATTACTTTAGCCCACATAGTTACTTCATAAAGCCTCCTTCTCAGCATATGAATCCAATTTTAGATTTTCAGGCTTAAAAATAAATATCTGACAAAAACCCCCAACCAAACTAAAAAGATGTTTTGAGGAGAGAAAAGAAGCTCCAACAGAGGGAGGAGAGAAAGAAAGCTCCAACATCCATTGTTTCAGCCTTAGCTATCTCCAACATATTCAGCAGGGTCACATCCATTTTACTGTAAGGGATGTGTAATCTCTGGATGGATCTGCTTAGTAAAGATTTAGTACTGAATGGGTGATGCCTGAAAGAATAGGAGTGTGACTGTAGTGTGTTGCCCAGGGATGGCTGCTCATTAAGCTGCCCAGAATAAACAGTGTATGCATGCAAATTAGAAAACTCTTGGGGAAAGAAGCCACTTACATAGTAATGGCCTAGCTCTCAGAAAATCTGTTCTGTAAAATTAGTTGTTTGTGGAAGACTGCACTTTACTTTTATACTTCCTATTAAGTGTGTAAAAATACATTAATGACCTTTTGCAAGTTGTATTTGAGCAACATTTGCAGTAGATGTGGTCTCTCAGTAGCTGTATTAGATGTACAGACATTGTTTTAACACAGGCTGTTAGCTGGAACAAGGGGCCAACACAAGCCTTCTGGAGCAAGCAATCTGAAATACATTTGATGGTGTCTTCCACACAAGAAATTGTTTCAGCCATTCCCTAATATCATCTTCCCTCTCCAGACCAAGATTCTTGAAAGAGAAGGGGGTTTATATGTGAGATAGATACCCAAACTTCAAAAAGCAGAGGAAATATGCCTCAAAGACAGAGCACATGTCCCTTCCAAAACTTTCCCTCCAATGCCATGTGGGACCTGGGAGCTTTGTTTCTTTTTTTGGTTTTGCCACTGGGTTACCCCAACTTGGTTTTCCTCTACCTTGGGCAAAGCCTGGAAAACATAAACTGCCCCCTAAAAAGGGACAAACACAGCCCCAGTATTTACACCTATGCTCCTACTCTGCTCTTTCTTTGTCCCACAGGTAGTAAAAATGAGACATTTCACAGCAGGCCTAAGTCTGATGGTTTGGCTGAAATCAAACACCAGTTTTCAAAAGGTTTCTGGATCCAGAGAGAAATGCCCACAGAGCTACAAAATACATTGGGTTTGACTGACAGCTAATTTTTCCCCTACTTTTCTGTCTGGTTATGCAATCAAGAAATCAACTGTTCCAGACAATTTTTTAATACAGAACCTCTTTACCATCCTTCTGGATATGATGTCACTAGGGTACATCCAGAGGGTTTCCAGAAAAACTGGGATTCCTGCCTGATGGCACAAAAACAGTGGTAGAAGTTTTAAGACTCACAATAAATACTGGGAGAGCAGGTACAAACTTACAATGATTGGCATCAAAATCAGAAATAACATCTCCTGGCTTTCTCCTGGTTTACATCCATCACATAGTGTTTTATGTTCCTGGCAAATCATTTATGGCAAGGTTTTTGGAAATGAGTGCTTTTGGAAATGAGGTCTTCTAAGCGAAAATGTAAGCACTGCAATAAATGACTTGATCTTCAAATGTATTCAACAGCCTATGGCTCTTTCAGAAATCAGAGCTGTGGAGTGCTCAGTGCCTTAAAAATGAGTCTCATTTTCTCTTGTGCTCAACTTTGGATAAAAGACTAAATGTTCAGAAAAGGAGGATTTGCTCATACTGCATAAGCAATCTGTAATCCTTAGAGCTTCTAAATGTGAAGTGCTGCTTTTAATTCCCTTATTCTGATGTGAGTTTGAAGGTGTTCAGTGGAATAAACTGGAAATGCAACTTAAAATATTTTTTATATGCATTGAGGAAACAAGATCCAGATGACAATTGATGTGACATACTTGTCACCTGCAGCGGAAAACCACCACCAAGAGGGAAGTCATAAGGCTTCTCCCTGTGCCCACAGCATCCTACGCAATTTGTGGTACAACAAAAAAGTCTTTGCAGCCACGTATTTATTTGTCTTGCCTGGTGCCCTTTGTGCTACTCCCACACATTGGACTTTAAAGCTTTCTTTGAAAGTTTTATTATCTTTCATATTTCACAGCCCTCAGAGGCATTGATGTTGCAGCCTCTTCTGAGGAACGGGTGGCAGAGAGCTCTTTGTTTCTGTTGAGGGAAGACCCCAAAGGCCACTAAAGCTGCTCAGCAATGTTTCCTTTAAAGGATGAGCTGAGGGAGGCATCCTGCTTTCATCCTTAAATCTTACCAGATGAGAGGGAAGCTGTGCTGAGGACCGGGCAATGATGACCTGTGCTGAGTTCCCACAGTTAGTGGAGATGCAGGCAGTGGACAGCATTGCCAGGGCACTGAGAGCTGGGGGCTGTGCTCTGCCCTGCAGCTCTCCACGGCTCTTCCTCAGCATCTGCTCTGTAGAGCAGAGCTGATCATCTCACTGGATCTGCTGGCAGGCTGCCCAGCCAGCCCAGCCATCACTGGGGACAAATCAAATACTGCTGACAGTGTCTCAGATCCACGCGCATGAGAAAGCAAAGCTTTTCCCAATGCCTCCTGCCATAGCCCTTTCCCTACTGGGATCACTGCCATGTCTTACTTAGAGATTCCCTCTTTCCAAGCTGGAAAGATTTGAAACTGCATTTGAAAGAGGGCACATTTAGATGCTTATCTCCTTCTTGCTGGAAAATTTTTCGGTGACTTTGTGTTGTAGGAAAGTTCTTTTCACAGGCATAAATAATGATCAAGGAAATACTTCCTAATATGAAAAGAAGGACAAACTATCTCAAAAGCACATGGCTTGAGTGCAGGACTATTCAATGCTGAAAATTAATCATGCTGACGTGAACTCCACTGTAAAAGCAAATTGTGTTGCATTATCATTTTCAGCCCAAGAAATAAATATATATGCTGCAACACTGAAAATAAATCAGAGTCTAGCAATAAACAACCATCATGTTTCCTGTAGGGGGTGAAAAAAACCCAACCAAACAAAAACACAGGAAGCTGTATGGGAGAGAAAAGGAGTAAAGAGAGAGATGGAGAGAGTTTTTACAAGGATATGTGGTGACACGAGAAAAGACAACAGTTTTAAGTTGAAAGAGGGTAGATTTAGATTGGCTATAGGGAAGAAAATTTTTACTGTGAGGGTGGAGAGGCACAGGAACAGGTTGTGCAGAGAAGCTGTGGATGTCCCATCCCTGGAAGTGTTCAAGACCAGGTTGGATGGGGTCCTGAGCAATCTGGTCCAGTGGACGGTGTCCCTGCCCATGGCAGGGGGGTTGGAGCTGGATGATCTTCAAAGATCCCTTCGAACCCAAACCATCCTGTGAATCTAGAAGGCTGTTATGACAAATGGTATCAGTGCAAAATACTGTTCTACGTGGGCCATCATCCCTCAGTCCATGTAGACTCTTGGTCTCCAGGGTCTCTAAAACAGCACACCAAATTTGTGTGAATTTAAGGATGGTCACAGGAAGCAGCAGCCTGATGATGTCTGGTGGTCTCTCTTCTCCAGAGGGTCATCTGGAGCCTCCCCAGCACTGGCACTCCCCAGATCTGTGAGCAGAGCTCAGCTCTCCCCCATGGGCTTCACTCCTTTCACAGCTCCCCAGTTCACACCCGACTTCTCTGTTTGTTGCCTGCCTGGACCCAAACACTTGCACTCCTACTGATATGAAACCAAGATCCAGCAGGAGAGTGGGACTCTGGGAACATCAGGGTGAGGGTAAAGGTATTTCAGCTCTGTCTCCATGATGGGGTATCTGATTCTCATCTGCCTCTTGTACCCCACAGCTGCCTCTGCTTCTTCACCACTCTCCATGGAGAGCTGGCTGCTTTCCTGATGCCTCCTCCTCCCTCTGCTTCTTTTTTCCCTTCTCTAGCTCAGTCAGTGCATGCTTCAAGTCTGATTCATCTGTTTCCCCTGCCTCCATGATCACCAGCTCCTTCCCTGGTAATTTTTCTTCCTGTGGATCCATTGTCTAATTCAACATACACTTCAAAATATTCAGCTGTCTAACATTCTCTCCATAGCCTCCTCAAAGCCTTGTCTCAGCTCCAGGATCTTCTTCAGCTTTGTCTCCCATCTGTGTCTTGTCTCCCACAGGTTCCTCAGATGCTATTTCCCACCTAAATAGTTTCCATTATAAATATTACCCAGAATTATCTGCCTCCCACAGCCAGGCATCTTTGCTCTCTCTGCCTTTAAATGACTTTCACTGCCATCAAAATTGCCTTTATCTCCTTCCTCAGATCTGCTAAAACATCATATCAAGCTTTCTCTACAAACTAGGCAAAATCACAACCCTCTTCCCCAGTCAAGGCCTCCAGCAATCATTGTGTGTTTGGATTTTTAAGAGGTTTGCCTGAATCAATCTTGTTTTGAAATAGTAAAGATAACAGCTTGCAAAGTACATACATTTACATACCTCACTTCATTCAAATTAAGTGGGAAAGATAAGAATCTCCAGCAAATTAATTCTGCTAATGTTCTAAATTCTGAATTTCAATCAAAGCTGAAAACCAAACCAACTCAGCTAAATGGCTGGCTCTTGTTACACTTTAAGTGATCTAAAAGCATGCATCAATAAGCAAAGCAACCTCACTTGGTACAGCTGAGCTCCAGACTGATTTGCTGATTTCCAGAATTGTCTGATAAAAAAAGCCACAGTCAGCTCCAGCTAATAAGAGAAAATCAATCCAGAGCCAAAGAGCAATAAAAATGTTGTAGCAAGTTTGGAACATTTTGTCACAGCTAAAATTGGTTTCCTATGAACCATCTGAAATCATATGGACTGCAAAGCCTTGCAGTTCACAACTGTTAAAATAGAAAATGCTCTAATGGTTCCAGAAGCAAGCAAGAAAATCCACTTTTTGTCCCAGGATGAGAGACGGTGATGAGGTGAAGAGTAAGAGATGTTACACAAAGGGTTTGGAAATTCATTTACTACTCAGTACTCTGCGTCACTCGAAACCCAGTAGTTTAGCTGGAGAACCTTTGTAGTGTTCAGACCATCTTGGATAATTTGGATAATTTGAAACTGGACTGCAGCTTTTGAGACAAACCAAGACTTATAGATCAGAGATAAAAGTGATGTGGAAAACTAAGAGCAAATACAAGTGAAAGGTCTGAAAACAACTGGGATGCTTTGTTCCCACTGTTCCCACACTGCCACAGTGGCCGGGTACCCCACAGGCTCTTATTTGGATTTCTAAATATAATTTACCCTGCTGCAAGTAAATCCCAGAAGTGCATGGGGAGAGACAAGGGCAGTGTTTACAGACATATAGATGCAAGATTCCTAAGGAGGATTGTGGATTCCCTGTGGATATCCCTATCTTGCCAGTGGTCAGGGCAATTCCCAGCAGATGGGTCTTAGAACACAGGGCAGAGGGTAGAGGGGAAAACACAAAGGGCTGCAAGCAGATGAGCCAGCTAGGCAAGGAGCAAACCTGCCTGTGACAGTATTTTTTGTGTCCTGGGAGGCTGGGGCTTATGATGGCAAGGGATGAAGAGGTGCCTGTACATCAGGGCCATCTGGCACAGCCACAGCCTGGCTGCTGCTCTCTGGAGACCAAGGCCACCTTCTCAGCCTCCAGTCTGCCCTCTGAACCAGCAAGGACTTGATCTTGCTTCTGTAGCCGAGAGACTAAAATGTTTCCTACAAGGCAAAGCAGTCCCTGACCTTTTTTTTTTAAAGAACCTGTTGTGTTTCCACTGCTGGAGGAAGCCAGAGCCCTGTGTTTGGCCACAAACAGGCTTCCCACGAGCAGATGTGCTCAGAGCATCCACCCACACAGCTCCAAGAGGAAGGGCCTTGGGAGGGAGCAGGCAGCTTGGTCTCCACCAACTCTTTTCACACAGATCAATGAACAGTCGTTGAACAGAAATGTCTTTTCATCCTCAGCAGTCGAGGCCAGGCTCTGGCCTGTGACCCATCCCCTCCCAGTCAGACTCGAGGAGAACCCAGGATTTATGATAAAAGACTGCTTTCCCCTCTGTGCTTCTCCGTGTGGCACCACACAGCTTGAGCAATATAGCAGTTTCAAATTGTTTTAAAGCAGGTCTCTGCTTCTATTTTTACAGCACCATCTCAGCCCTGTGAATTTTGGTGTCCGCTGCATATGGTGTGAATCGTCCTCCGCAGGCAGCATGGGGAATTAAGCAAACAATCCTCAGCTCTGGGAGAAATATGATAAATATCTCCATATGATCTACATGGAAATGGTGTTCAGTGGATAAAGCAGCTCTGGTTCCGTGCCATCACACTGATGAGTGCATCTTCCACACACGGTGTGGTGGGGCTCCAAACGTGCTCTGTGCCACCCTGACAGAGTGTTTGTCTGCTGTGGTCCACCTCATTCCTGTGGGCAGATTGTACATTTTATAGGTTGTACATTTAATTGATTGTACTGTGCACGTTTCATTCCTTGCTGATTGTACAAGCTGATAACTACCTTGATAGGACTATTAATTTAAAGTGTTTGAATATTTTTCTGGGCATCTGCTAAGAAGAAATCAAGTGCTGTTCTCCCCGAATGCTGTGGGTAACACTTCTCCTGAGCTTCAGAAATAACTTCCTAGCACTGTCAAACCTATATGTCGCTTATTTTCTCCACGAGATATTTTTTGTCAATGTGAAATGATCACACTTTCCTTACCCTCTTGTTCATTCAGCCAGCTCACCTTTGGTGGAAGAATCTATATATTGCAATGGTTTTGCAAAATGGTTGCTCTGCTTTTGCTCGGGAGCCCTCTGTGCTACTGTGATAAAATTGTAGAAGATAAGTTGTGAGAGAGAAAGCTGCAGGGAGCAGTCTGATGACTTTTACACACACAGGCACCACTTTTGTATGAATTATAATGCAATTTAACAGTTTCAAGATCACACAGAATTTTTAAAGTGATATTAAATAAGCAGTGATTTTATACCAAAGCACAGGCAAGAAATGGAGCCCACAGGTAGAGCTGAAAAAATGGCATATCAGAAGAGGCTGGGCTTGTGCCTAGGCTGTTTGGTCTCTCCATAGCTATCCAGTCACACTACTCAGGCAGACCAAGTTTTATCTTCATGGAAAGTTTCTGAGTAGACACTCAAACAGTGACAAAAAAGAACAAATATACCATCAGCAGTGAGTTTGTTCTAAGAATAAAACAGGCGTGACTGTGGGGAAAGCAGACTGTGAAACACCATAGACACAACCAGGAGGGGCCACTGCAGTAAAAGAACCCAAGAACATTTAAAATTTAATGCTGATTGTGTGCATCATGATAACTACATTCAACCCCACCCCTGCTGTGAAACGACAGGACACACAGAGCTGACAGAGAGGAAACAACAGGGAGGCAGTAGGGGAAGGGAAGAGCAGCTTCCCAAAACCCACAACTCCCTGCATGACTCAGTCTTTCATGAAGCTTTAAATCCATCATTTCTGGGGAGAAATGAAGATGGTAACGTTGCTGCATCACTCACTCCCAGGCACTGCCTGCTGCCCTGCTCGGCATGGTGTGCATGGACATTGGGAGCACGGCCGTGGTCAGCTCTGCCCATGGGTGCAGCACGGGGTCATGCCCGTGTCTGTGCCTGCTACTGCAGCATGCAGCTCCTCTGCCAGCCAGCACCCCACAGCATATGCACAGCACGGAGCAATTATGCTTACTGGTGGCATGGTTTCCTCCCCAAAATTAGATTCTTATTGATCACGATAACTCAAGCAGCCTTACAAGGAAAGTACTTTGGCATTTGGGCTCTTTTGGCACTATTATTTGTCAGAAAATTAATGGCATCCTTGGCTTTGTTTTCCAGATGGACCATGTAAGCATCTTCAGGCTCCCCCCTGAATTTCCCTTCTGCTGCTGTCTGTTCACAGCAGTGTTGAGCAGAGCCCTGGCAGGCTGGAGCTCAGCAGACAACCGGAACACGGAGAGAAAAGTTTCTGAGTTTCAGCTTGTGTCAAAATGTTTACCCACTTCATACAGAGCTGATGCTCTTTCATAATATACAAACATGCTGTTGCTAAAACTTTAATGGGCATAATTACAGCTCTTTGAAAATTCTAATTATATGGATTATTAGGAAATAACTTAAGAGCTTGGATAAGATCAGGGGATTTGGATGGGCTGTCAGTGACGCAACCTCTGTGCCTGTAACTCCCTGTAAATTAATCATTTTCCATGGTTTATGTATACATTCCGCTTCCCCACTTAATATGACACTGCAGGCAATATGTTTCACCAGGCATATTTCACATCCTGCCTTGCTCAGTCACTCCAGCTCTGGCCCTGTGCCTGCTCAGGATTGTCACTGTCTCTCAGCAAAGACCCCCTTGTTGTACCCCTTACAGAGCAGACCATGCCACTGTCCCAGCCAGGCCCCCGCCCTCAAATACTTGTTCAGGCTGCTAATTTTGAGGTTTTCTGCTTACTCTTGTCTCATAAAAGTAAGGTGTCATTTCTCTTTTAAAATATCTACCTTGAGGACTTTTCTGAGAGATGATTTACAGGTTTGTGTTTTCCTGTTTTCAGATTTTATGTGTTTTGCAATCAGCTCTGGGTGATAGCAAGAGCCAGAGCTGCAGAGGAGTGAAGCTACAAATCCAGCACAAATCCAGTCTTGCTCATTGACATTTGCCTTAAATGGGTTATTACTCTTCCTCTTGGACATTATGGGATGAAACCAGGAATTGAATTATTGAATGTTGTGAGAAATCAGCTTGCCAATTTATAGACTTATTACAATACTTGGTCTGAAATGTTAATCTGCTACTAATAAAATTGCTGACTCCTTGTATTAGCAGTTGTTCTCAGGCTGGGGCAGCACAGACCAAATTTCACCCAAGAATTTGGTGCCCTCTTTGCACCATGAATTTGTCTCACAAAAAGACCCAGCCTTGTGACTGGGAGGCTTTTTTCTTTTGGATTGGTCAAAATGTGTTACAAATGGAGATGATGCAGCTTTCAGGCACAGTGGTCTGACTGCAGACTGCCTATTCTTTTTCTGCATGTAAAAATGCAGTTAATGTTTATTCTGTATGACCTCTCTGTGTGGAGCTGAGTGAGGAGGCAGACTCTGGGTGCTGCACAGAATCACTGCTGCTGCCAGGCCCTGCCTGTGTGTCAAGCTGTCCCTACAAACTCGCTGACCCTCTCACTCTGCAGGTGAGGTTTTGGGGAGGTGAGAAGGATGCTGTATTGCCTCATGCCTCAGGAGAGGGGAAATAGCTCAACAGGCCCCATTAGGTGCTGCTGGTTTGGCAGCCAACTGCACCCATTGCTCGTGGACATCAAGATCTCCTTGAGCAAAGTCTCTCTCCAGCCTCTGGAGAGGCTCAGGACATGTGGCTGGGATGAGAGATCTGTGCCAGATCACCCTCCATCCCTGCTGTCCCTGCCTGGACAGCCAGCTGAGTGGGAATCCATGGTTGGAAACCTGTCCTTGACCTTCCCACCCTCCCAAAGCCCCCTGAGGCTTGTCAGCTCCAACCTACCCACCAGAGCAGTCCCAGCTGATGGGATTCTTTATGCAAACACAAGCTACAGTGTTATGTGAGCATTAGAAAGGCTCTCTCTGACTTTTTTGGGAGTTACAAGTTAACTACCAAAGTTTAATTTAATTAAATTTCTGTGAAGACAAAGGAAATTTCAGCCCATGAAACATTCCCGGTATAAAAAGCCATCAGCTTTTACTGTGCATGGAAGATTACTTACATAAGTATTTTTCTAAGATTTAAGAAACCCGTGTGTTTAAAAGACCCATTCAGGACAGTCCTGGAAAGGAAGCAAGAAGGAAAGATGTCAGAGGGGCTATTGCAATTTCACAAGCACAACACAAGAGGTTTCAGGTGGCCACGAAGTAAAAGTTGATGTCTGGGCCACTTGCCAGCACCATCACTTTCTCTGCAAAGGAAAAAACCCGTGAAAGGTCATCAATGCAAAAGAGAGGCTGAGTGAGGCTGGGAGAGAGCTGTGCACAGAACAGAGCATCCACCACAAAAACGTGGGATCAATAACCCTGTCTGTAATGATACCAAATCAGATCAGCGGGGCTGCCTCTCATCCCACACAGAGAGCAGCCCCTGCCATTGCAGCCCTTCCATGGAATGCTTTTAAGTGATTGCAAGCATTTCAAAGATTTTCATTTTCAGAAGTGTTACGTAAATAGTTCCGGGATTTGAAATGTTCTTTGAAACTTCAAGACGAAAAACTGAAAAATCCCCCTCTTTCAGGGATTGTCCATTTCTTCTTCCTTACACAAGATACATCAAGCAAAGAACATTTGGGGTAAAGTCAGCAAGGTTTTTAAACTGACTATTTTCTATTTAAACCTTTGTTAGGAGTATCAGTGATCCAATACATCACATCAGTATGGATAAGCCAAAGTAAATGTCCAAGTTCAGCCTTCAAACAGCCTGAGCCCACTGTTTCTTTCTACTCACGATGATAAATTTGGTTCTAAGTTTTTTAACATTAAAGTCCTAGTGATGGAACTGGATGAGTAATTCATAGGGAATAATTTACTCATTAATTCAGCCATTTTTCTGCTCTCTTATTTTTCATGAGGAGATCGTAATATTCTCACATTCATTCCCTCCTTGAATGTCTTCATCAAATAAGCTCATCACTTTATTAACTGCTTGTAGCCCTGCCTGGATCCCACTGGAGCAAGACCCAGGATGTGTTCAAGGGTACACAGCAATTGCCAGAGAAAAAAAGACATAAAGGTGTCGACCCCTTATCTCAGCAAAAGGGTGATTAGAAGACAAGTGGTTGAACAAAACAAAATAATACAAGGGTAAAATGCTGACAGGGGCAGTTATTTTTCCTCTCATAACACAAGAAAGAGAGGGTATTCAATGAAATTTCAAGCCAGAAACTACACAATGTCAAAAAGAAAAACCAACAAAAAAACCCCCTCAAAAAAATTACAACATTGGAATCTACTTCACAAGAGAGTGCCAGTGCCAAGAGCTTTGCACAATTCAAAGGAGGATTAGACATTTATATGGATAATGGGAATAACGGATCTGAGAAAACGATTTTAAAAGCAATATAAACCCTTTTGTTTCAGGGCATTGCCAAGCCTTGCAAGGTCAATTCCTCACAAGTGTTCGTGTTTGAAATTCAGAGTGAGAGCGTCTTGTTCTCTCATGGTCTAAGGACACAGCTTGCACGGGGTATTTCTGTTCCTTGCTGGGATAGGTGCAAACTCAAACTGGGTGCACAGTTTATACACACAGCCTTGTAAGTTTATTTTTTACAGCACTATCTTCAGCAACATCACTTAGCCCAGTGTTCCCGAGGGTGAGGAGGGCAGCCAGGTCATGATCTGGATCACAGGCTCTATTTCAAGAGGACATTTCTGGAGGCCTGTTTCAGAAGCTAACCCTGCTCTGTGGCGTCAGCTGTGGCTGCAGGGGAAGATGAAGCCAATTCCCATTTGCAAAGGACCAGGGAAGGAGGAGGGCTGGCAGCTGGAGATGCTCTGTTGCTTTGCTAGGAGTAAGGGGCAGCACTTGGAAAGACAGGGAGGGATCAGGGAGCACCATCCCCTTCCAGGCTTAGTCTTCTCAAAGCATTTAGTTTCTATCAGATAATGAAGGAGACACAACTCAAAAAGATACTAAGAGGTCCCCTTCCCATTCCAACACCTAAATGTTCTGGATGTCAATGCATTCAGTAACACATTTCCTCATTTTTGATACCCAGGGTTTTGCATCACCAAGAAAAACTGAAGCGTTTTTAAAGGTGGGAGAACTGAAGATCTTTTCCAGATCCTGTTTTGTATAGATTTCAAACCTTTAGAAATCAACTATCAGATTTTGTTCTTTAGATTCACCACCTTTATGAAATTTTCCCTCTCTTCTTCATAGAAGAGAAGGGCCCTCAGGCCTTTTATGAGATGTGATTTGTAGGAAGGTAGGCATTTAATCAGCTTAGACATTAAATAGGCCCTGACACAAGAGCCTGTACAATGCTTGCCCAGTTCCAGTTCCTTCCAGACCTGCTGTGAAAAATAATCTCTGTTCTGTAATGAGAACAGTAAAGTACAGGGAAGCATGCAAAGTAAAATGGCCATGAATCTTCCATGCTCCCTGATGAGACCCCCACTAATTAGAAAGGTGAGAGAGGCTTTTCCTGGAGCAGAGCCAGAACTGTGCCTGTGTCACCATTTCACAAAGTTACTTAGTGGTTCGTGTCACCGGGTTTCCATTTCCCCAGGGTATTTCAGTCCTCCCGTAGAGGCTGGATCTGGATATGTTCTGCAGATGCTCATTAAGTGATGTCGGCCAAGGCCATGGCTCAGGATTCCTCAGGGGAATTTTTCCTGTTCTGATTTCACTATAAATAAGTGAATAACATTGTAAATGCAAGGGTCCTAACCATCTGGACTCCAAGCACAGTTTTGACTAATCTGTTTCTTTCTCAGTGATTTAGTCTGATATATCCTGTCCTGTGCCTCTATGTAACCACACACATTTGGAGGCCCAGGTGCATCTGTGCCCCATCCTGAGAACAAATGGTATAGCCTGGCTTCCACCATATTATTAAACACTCCTGACATCCAAAACTGTGTGGCTACTTCCAGGCAAGCCCATGGGAGTGGCCTCTGACCCGAGCCTGAAGTCCCTGATATGCTGCCAAGGAATCTTTCCCCAGCCCTGGTTATTAGGAGGCAGATTTCTGGGGAAAAAAATAAGGGCTGTAAAGGCTACTGCCTGGCTCCAACAGGCAACTGAATGACATATGGAAAAAGTCTCACTTTAAAAGTTCCCATTTTCTCTAGGGCAAGGAGCACAGTTTGTTCTGGTTTGTTACTTAAAAAAAAAAAAAAAAAAAGCAGAACTGACAAAATTATTTAGGAGGCTGTGATTTCCCAGTCTGTTGGTCACACCCTCTCCTGGCTGGTCCATCCCATATGAGGCTGTCTAACACTTTGTATTGTTGCATCTCAAATGCCATCCACCTGTGGGAACTGAAAAGAAACTCCATAATATTAACCCAGCCTTTGACCAACACAGAGCATCAAGTCACTGGCAGGGAGTAAATATCCTTCCTGCTAACCAGAGATAACATTCATTTTCTCCATCAGCCCTTGGTGCACAAACACTGTCTGTCACCAGGAACTGATCTTAGAAATCTCTCACAAAGGACATCCTAGACAGTAATGAAGTTTCAGGAATATCCAAAAAANTTTTTTTTTTTTTTTTTTTTTCTCTGTTAAAGAGGAACTGCTGCACCAGGTTTCCTTCTCTTTCCCTTTTTAAGTAATGTCACTGCACTTTGTGGAGCACGGCCCCTGCTAGATCACCTAGCTGGGTCCGGGAGCCAAACCACCCAGAGACCAGGGACATTACCAGGAAGATGGCTAAAGCCTCTCACTAAAACAGTCCAGTTGGTGATGCCACAGGCACAGGCTCCACAGCAGGCACAGACAGCAACATGGGACTCTCATACTGATACTACATCATCAGCTCGTGGTCCAGCCTTGCACCAAGAGCAGAAGGAGCCATCACAGCTCCTTCTATTGACTACCAACTCCATCAATCTACTTGCAGTGGGGAGAGAGGGGAAAAGGTCATTTTAAGGTATCACTACTGCCTGCATAGAGATGTGGCAGTCACATCATGGGATTGCAGCTCTCACCTCCATGAAAGCCCACGAGGCTCCTCTGCTCCCTCTCAGGCTACAGGGCAAGGAGGAATGAGGATTGTTGTAGGATACTGGTGAGTATCTGTCCAGTTATCAAGGTGCCCACAGCAGTGACAAATCTTAAGAGTTCAGGCTGGGACAAATCAATCAGTCTGGCTTGGTACCCTTGGTGTCCTACTGGAAAGTAAGGGCCGAGCTAAAAGAAAAGGCTTGTGTCTTGTAGCAGACATACTGCTCACAGCCCATGCACTCCATATATGCAAATAAATATACTGTCTGTATAATCACAGCTACTTCAGCAGGCACATTCTCTGAAGCTCTGGAAATGTGTGTGAGAGGAGCCAAACATGCATCCTCAATTCTAAAACTCAGGGTGTGCTTTGGAAAGGTTGCTAGTCCCACTCAACACACTGGTCTGATGTACATTCAAAATAAACCATGTTCTTTTTAAAGGATGGACCCAGTGTGAACATGTCGAGGTATGAGGTGCATCATTCAAGTAAATTAAAAATGCCAGGGCACCAGACTGGGCATGGGAATTCAATTTTCTGTTGGCAGAATCTTCTTTCAATTTTCTTTTGTCTGGATGTGCTACTGCTCTCCCACATAGTGCTCAGGAGATAGCAAAAAGCAGGAATCATTCCCAAAAGCAGTCTGATTAGAGCCACACGGTCCCGAAGGTGAGTAGAGGTCCATAGCTTAGATCAGGGCAGCCAAGCCAACCTCACTCAGGGCAGAGGCCAGGCTCTGGTGGGGCTTGATTCACTAGTGTTAATGGGGCCAAAGTCCCCTGGATACCAGGATTTGGTTTCTCTTGGGCTTACTTTTAGAAGTATGAGGCTGAGAAGGGAAAATGTTTTTCTCTCTCGCTTCACCATCCAGCCTCTCTACTCACTGCTAATGCCATCTGCAACACCCCAATGGTCTGCACTGCTGTAACATTTGTGTTTCCTTGCAGACAAATCATGCCCTCCTTGAACATTCAAAGCATTGCAGACACCTCCAGTGGGTTAGTGACACTGCTGGCACAACCATAATGCAGTGCCTGCAGGGATTCAAGGGAGGGCATCAGCAAGGGACCAGCATCCTTAGATGCATCTACAGTCACAATCCCTCCCTTTGCTGTCAGCAGAGAAGTGCTGAGATCCTCAAAGGTTTGAAAAACATGCCTATATGCCTTGGAGCAACTGGGCTTCACTCGCTTTCTTCATCTGAATTCCTTCCATTTGCCTGATTAGCTGCTCTCATCAGAGAGAGAAGAGATGCAGACAGATATTGTCCTGGCCCCTGCGCCTCCCCAGGCGCTGACTTACGGTAGACAATGGGGAGGTCTCTGCTCATCACAGCTGGCACCCGAGCTAGAAAAAAGGGTGGTGGGGAGAATGAAAGAGCTGATCACACAAACGTGTGTGCACAGACACAAGAACAGCAGACCATAAGAAGTGACCTTTGGGGAAGCGCACAGAGGAGCTTTGTTGTTCTTCCATTTGGTATCAGAACTCAACATATAAAACAAGGGGGTTTTAACTTTCATTTTCATTCATGAGTGTCTGCTATACAGAGTCTAATTAAAGCCCCTCTGTTTCCAGATCAGTGACAATATGCAACCTGTATATAAATGCTTTCTCTACTAGCTGAAAAGCCAAAATGATGTTATTCAATTCTACTTAAGAAACAAGCAATTTTTAAACCTGGAGCAGTCTCAGAAGTAACTTCCAACTATAAAACAAAGCAATGTGGAAACACAGCTTTGAGAAAACATGGCCCTGCTTCTCATTTAAACAGACATATTTATTGATGGTAAGACATAATGCATTTCAATCTCAGCTGAATAACTCACCTCAAAGGTTTTGAAAGAAACACAAATCTATTTTGAAAATACCTTTCCTTCTGTAAGCATAAAAGATGTCCAATTTACATTTTTCAAGTATGTCATCTTTTCTGAACAGAAAACATATTAAAAGGTGAAGGCAGAAGTCTGCAAACTCGCAACATTCTTTCCCAAGAAGATGTGTTTTACTTGTGCCCTAATAAACATAAATAAAGCAAGGCAGCATCTACTAATATTAAGAGCTAGGCAGAAATACAGAGAAAAGTCTGACAGGAACAGAGCACATATTAAGAATTCTTTATGTCTAAAATTTAGTTTTGGGAGAGTTTAGTGCTTTGCAGTGCAATGGGCTTAAGCAATCAGTCCAAAGAGGAGAGAGGAGTTTGGGCTTCTGGATTCTTTTTCCAGGAAGAGAAATCTTCATGTTTTTTGATATCAGAAAAAAATGTATAACTGACATCAAGGCATCACCCTGAAAGAGGACCCAGCTTATGGATTCTGCTCTGGGCAACTGTAGCCTTCCCTGAGACCTCAGTTTTCGCTGCCTTTCCCTGCAGTACTGTGTAGCACCAGGAAAAACAGAGATCCTCTTCACCATCTGAAAACAGCTGAGATGCATTTTCACTTCCTTGTGACATTTAGTCATCTTTCCCTGTCTGATTTTCATGTATTTTACATGCAGTAAGGACTGAATTTCAAAGCAAGCGGTGGCCTCACGGGGCAGGGAGGGGTTTTCCTGGGCAGAGGGGTTCTGCAGGGCTGGGCAGTCCCTGGTGCATGCCAGCAGCTCACAAGGATAAAGCTGAAGCAGGTTTCCTCCTGCAGGATTCACCTGCTCACAGATGGCTTTGGGCTAGGATTTTACCATGTGCATATGGCATTACAACTTCGTAGTTGATATCTGATGATCAGCTGCTGGGAACAGCACCAGCACCTCCCCAGCCATTTCCCGGGGGAGGATGTGACAAAGCTGGTGCCGTGGCAGCTTCCACAGCAGTGTGGGCACAGCTCTGTTACACAACACATCCCATCGCTTCCGATGGGGATGGGAGGCGGGGTGCCCATGGCATCCTCAGCCTCCTCTGCTAAACCCATCTCTGCAGTTATTTATTACTAATGCCCAGCAGTGCCCTGTAATATTAGAGGTAACATTTTGGAAAGGAACTTGTGAGAGGAGGAGATGCTGGCACAAAAGCTGGGAAACCTTCCCTCCTGCGTTGCATGGGCAAATCTGAACCCCCATGTTCCTGTGTCTGCTGATGCAAACGTACCAGGACAGGCAGGAACTGTGGCTTGCCCATCTCTCAACTCTCTCAGTGACACCCATGGGCCATTTGTTCCCCAAACTATTTTTGCTGTTTGCAGAGATTTGTTGAGGAGCACAGTAAACATGAAGCCTAAGAGCTAGGCCACATTCAGTTCCTCACAGCAAATATTTTCAAGTATTTGACACCTTGAATGTGAAGAAATAACTTATTGAAAGCAAATATGTTGAATAAGAGCCCTGAAACACAGCTATAAGCACTGAAGTGTCCACAGACTTGTCCCCATTCCTCCATCCCTCTGTCCTTCCATCTTATCCCTCCTCTCACTGTTTTCCTGAGGATGAATCACACCTCCTGTGCACCATGGCCTCTTTTTTCAGCAGATCACATCCTTTGGCACTTCTTCCATGCAGCCATTCAGGAGCCATGAGTTTGCTGGCTCTATGCTGGCATCCAGCAAGCACAGCATCTGAGAGCAAAGCCTGCACACTTTTTGTAAATTTAGGTTCTAATCATGCTGTGGCTTGATTCCCTGTTTGCAAAATGAGCATATTAATCCTTCCTTTATCCCACTGTTTATCAGCCTTGACTCACAAGATTGTAAATTCTCTCTGGCAGGGTAGTCTATTAGGATGTGTGCTTGGTTCAACAGAGCCTTGAAACCCCTAGGAGTTTCTAAATGCTGCTGTTCATGTATTATCATATTATTCATCCTGATTAATTTCTGGGTTGTATCTTTAAGCAAAGACTGCTGTTTCCCGAACCTTAACTTCAGAGTCCACAAGCCAGATTTATCCCTGCTGTCGTGCCATTAAGTTGCATTACTGTTAATAATTCCTTGCTCTGAACACACTGGCTTGTACTTCCCCATTTTGTGCTTCTTCTACAAGTGATAAAGGATAGCTTTGAGGCATTTTCATTGCAAAAGAAATCAATTCTCAGCTCGCAGGGGAAGATAGCAAGGGCCATATAAGGTGATCTCACACCACCACTGCTCCCTTTAACAAGACTGTAATTTTTCTGCAAGCTGTACATCTGGATGCCAGCTTTCCAAGCACTGGGGTTGATCTATCAAACTCTGCAAAACAATCTGTCTTTAAAATGAATGATGATTCAAATTGTTCTCAGAAAAGAAATCTATCAAAAAAAAGAAGAATATGAATTAAAGACTGGACATGTTGGCAGAGGAGGAATGCTACGTGGTTTACATCAACTTAATCCACTGCCAAAACTTTCTCTGATTTATGCGCTAAAATGGCAACCCCAGACTAAAGGTAAAAGGAGCACGTTGCCAACACAGATTTTGTTTCTGCAGAGGCTCTGCACATGCCTCACTCCCTGTGTGCTCCTAGGCTGCTTGGAGGAAGATTTTCTTGCTCCACCACCACCTTGGTGGTTCTGATGCACCTCCCAGCAGCCAGAGGAGGAAGAGCTGCTCAGCTGCATGCCTGGGAGCTACGAGGAGGAGTTTAGTGAGTGATGGCATCTCCTCCACACTGGCAGGCCTGGACCCAAGCTCAGCCTTGCTCCCAGCCACTGGTGGCTTATGCAGGCAGGGAGGGCTGTCCTGGAGGTCCCCTTGGTGCCAGCACCTCCACCACAGCATTGGCAGGTCTCAGCTGAGGGGCTCGGCCCCAGCCCTGGTGCAGTGGCTGCAGTCGTGCTCACACCACTGTGGGATCCCAGACTTGATCCAGGGCAGTGTGCTTATTGTTAGCAGAGAAATCATTAACAGCTACCAGCCTGTCCCTGCTGTGGCTCTTTCAGCCTCCCATCAGACTCTCCCCTCTGCAAAGGGGCTCAGAGCCAGCCATGCACCAGAGGCTCCTGCAGCGAGGAGCTCCACTCCAGAGAGGACAACGAGCCCTGTGGATGGCTGTGGAGGGTGGATGTTCAACAGGACCCAGCCAACCTCTGGCCCTTGGGATAGGAACATAGCAAAGACTCGTTACTGTAGTTACTGACAATGTGCAGGGCACAGCTGAGACCCCTTCCTCTTTCAGCTGCAGGGGGGGACCTGGGGGACATTTAATATTGTCCATTACACACAAAAATTCGATCGCACAAACATTGAAACTGCAGCGTCAGGCACTCATGAGTTAAGAAGTGCCAGAAATAAGACTGCTAATCTCTCCTTTATTTAGTCTACTTTTGCATAGGCACTTGATAAGGTCTTTAATTACATGATCTCATGTTTGCAGTTGTATTATAAAACAAACACAAGGAAGCCCAAATCAAGTTGTACAATAGCTCAAACATGGGTTTTGCTAATTTCCCGGTTCTTAGTGTGAGTGAGAGCAGCATTTTTGGCCATCAAATGCTCATTTGCCAAACCTGTTGTGTTTCTCCTACAGTTCTGCTCTGCAGCCCCTTTGCTGATATAATGGTAACCGAAGCTATTAGCAGTGCTGGGAAGAGCCATCAGAAGCCACACGTGAATTTGTCAGCCCCTATTACAGGCTGAGCAAGGTCCCAGCTAATTGATGAGACAAAGCAATTTCTGTGATTGAAAGTCTATACTAGAGATAAAGCACTGCATTATTATCAGGTGCAGCTTTGATTTTTTGTTAATTACTACACTAACTTTGGAAGAAGGGGGGGAAGTATTCATCCCACATAAGGCAAAGAAAACCAAAGAGTATACTTGGCAGAGACACTGTATTTGTCTGGGATGAAAAACAGGACATATCTGCTGGTAGACAGCTATCCAGGGAGGTATTTTTCCCCTGCTGCACTGTTTCTCTTGGCAGCAAAATGTGCTAACTTTAGAAGTGTCTGAATGCCTTTGCTAAACTATTAGCACAAAATAAGCTCCTTTGTGTTTCACCCATTCATGCTTCTTAATTTATGTTCTGGCATCACTTTTCCTTGTATTGTGCAAGTCAAGAGTCTGCACATGGGGCCAAAATATGTTTGTGCGCAGGCGACGATGAGGATAAGTGCTCTTGAAGTCAGTACAACTGCACCAGAAAGCCAGATCCCTCTGTGTTTCTTATTTACAATCCAATTCACCCATGCCTACCTTGAAATCTTGCTCAGAAAGTAACACTGTACCTTCCTCTGCCTTGGGGTTGATGAGAGGCTACCCAAAACCAGGAACGAGCAGTGGTGCATGGAGGTGCTCCCACCACCTGCAGGTCTGGGCTCCCTGTTTGCCCCATGCTGACAGAGCCAGAGGCCACCGTGAAGTCCATCAGCAGACCCAAAACATGCCTAAAGTGAAGTGATCCTTCTTCTTTTGATTAGTGTCTGTGTTACAGCAATGTGTTTTATTGCCTGGGAAAGAGACAATAAAAAAAATTTCTGCAGCAATAAATAATGTGAAACAGGATATTCAAGAACAATAATCCAAAGCACTGCATGAAGAGAAGGTCTTTCCCTTAAAACACTGCACACTGCAAGTTCCCCGGGGCATCAAAAACCCAGTCTTTCATGTTCCTTGTGGAACTAAGGGAATTGCTGGTGCTTGACCTATCAAGAAAATATATATTTTATAAAGGGTAATACTGAGCCGAGAAGTCTAATACTCTGAAGCTTGACTGACTCACAATTTGCAGAAACAGCTGCAACCCAGGATGTTTAAAACTTCACTTTTCAAACCTAGAGCAATTCAGTGCCTTTCCAGTGTAAAGGACAGGGAAGCAGCATTTACTTCTTGGTTTTGGGTGCATTTACTTCTGGAGAAGAAGTGTGCTATTCAACTCCCCTGAAGGCAGCTCCTAGAATTGTCCCTAGGGATGGGAGCTCACCTGAAAATCCGGGGTGCTGGAAAAGGCATGGCCAGACCTCAGGTAAACAGGCTGCTGATGCCTGTCTGAGACCCTTTTTACAGATGGGGAGCAAAAAAAAAGGAAAAGCCCCTTTAACAGGAGCCTCCAACCTCCTTTGCTCAACCCACCCTTGCCCAAACTAAGCTGCAGCTCTACCAGTTCAGAGGCCAGAGTTGAGCATGGGGGCTTAGAGTTGTGGCTGCCTGATCCTGCTGCCCCCACACCTTCAGGGACAGCAAGGGGGGACTGATGTCTCTGAAGCCACCAAAATACCTGAGTTTTGGCATCCCCAGAGAGCTGAGCTCTGACACTGACTTTTCCTCTAGCTCATGTGTCCTGAGGCTGCACAGCTGCCAAAAACTGTATGCTGAAAGCATACTCCTCCATCCTGACTCCTTGAGGGCTTTTTCTCAGATTTCAAGCCCTAGAAAGCCCTTCTTTCAAGCCCTTTTCATCCTTAACTCTGCCTTTGTTCTACCCTCTTCACACGAGGATGCTCCTGCAACATCTGTGATAAGCTGCAGCTCCAAAGCAAAGCTCACACAGGCAGCTCAGACCACAGATGACTGGGAAAGAGGAAAAGAAGGATGGAAAGCAAGAGGAAAAGCAAGCACCAACACACCCAGTCTTGTTTCAGTCTTCCAACACAGGCCAACACAAAGACAGGATGACTGCAAAGCTGGCAGGTAAAAGTTAAATAAAGGTACCTGCCAACTGGAGGGTGAACGTGATGCTAAGAAAACATGGCTAAGTGCAGCACATGAAGTGGTCCAGTGGAAAACAAAATAAGCATCTACATTATCTCTTTTTGAACTGTCTATAGTTGGGTCTAATCACAGTCCTATTAAGGTCAATGGACAGATTCCAGGTAGCCAGGGCTGAAGTTGGGTTTGGCTCCATATCTTTGGCTCTGTAGCTTTGTTCAGGGATGTTAACAAATGTGTTTCATGGTGTATAATGGGTAGAAGCACCACTGCTGCCTCTTGGCTGCACAGTTCAGAACAAGGAACTGGCTCAACAGCCCTGGGGCAGAAAGGCAGCTCTGTCTGCTGCAGGAACACATCCCTTGATTCAGATGCAAACTCTCTAATTTATGCAGACAGGCATACTTGTACACAGACAAACACGCTGGGTTTTCATCCCAGCGTATGGATGAGTGGGCTAATGAAAAGAGATGACATCTTTCTCTTACACACACGCAGTCACCTACACAAAACCATGCTAAAAATATTTTGTAAAGGCAGCAGTCAAGTACACTGAATAGGGAATAGCAGAATTAAGACTGCCTATTCATTTTGATACAGTTCTAAGAATTAAAGTTAGGCAATACTAGTATTGTCCTCAGTGTTACATTAACAATTCCTGCTCTATTTGTTCTCAAAGTACATGCCTTGTATTAAAAATATCTTCCTTTTTTTTTCCCATCTAAAGTCTTGGGGGAAAAAACAGGAAACAAAATCCAAGTCTTTATTTGTAAAAGTTTCTGGAGAGTTTTCTCAGGAAAAGCAAAAGCAAAAACACAGAGATTAAGAAATGTCAGAGTTAGGGCTGCCCAAACATGGAGACACTTTTGATTTACTCACATCTCCATCTCCAAATAAAGTGAACCAAAACTGCACAGCCAGCCATGGCTTTTGAGTGACTAACTCTGCAACCTCAGTGGCATTCTTTTAACCAAAGACATCTATGCATTTAAATTCCAGGGGAAGATTTCCCTATTCATTTTTCTAAAGAAGATGAACCCTGTGCCAGGGTGGTTCCCCCACCGCTGGCACTACCTGAGTCACTGGCAGTGGTTCAGGCTGCCACCCCCATCTAAGAGCAGCCTGAAGGAGGAGACACTTTAGCCACGTGTTTGGTGACTAAGCTCTTACATCTTCTCCTTCACATCCATTCCACACTTGAGCTGTTCTGTCCTTTCCCCTCAAACTGTCCCAGTTCCAGGCCTGTCAAATAATTTCTCCACTCACTGAAGTCCCAGTATTCCCATCCTGCCAGCTGTATCCCTATTTCTCTCCTTCCCACTAATCTCATTGCTCAGCCATTTTCAGTTCCCCATGTCCAGTTTCTTTGCTATGCATTTCCAGTTCTCCCTTATTTTCCACCCTTTCTATCCCCCATGTCTCACCACCCCATTCATCTCCCTCTTTTTCTCTTTCATTTGAGATCAGGCAGCAACATCCCTCCTGCCTGGGCTCAGCGGGATTCAGGGACATGGTGAGGCCAAGCCCTGTGGTCTCAGACCTGGAAGTGCCAGGATGGTCCTGAACCAACCTGCACTGTATTGTGCTCTGTGCAGATACACCATTTGGAGTGCAAATTCAAAAGTTCAAGTGAGTCTCTGCTGGGCATATGAAAATCGGAATTTTTCCTAAAACTTGCCACCAAGGCAGATTTTAGCGACTACTGGAATTTGAGGGAAGGAGTAAAAACACAGGCTAGACATGGGATCAACCTGTGCCAAGCATCCCCTCCCCATTCAAAAGCAGTGACCCTCCCATCTTTGGTACAGACAAACAAATAATTAGAATCTTGGTTGTTTTAGGAATGATTCAACAGTAAGAGTTTTTTACATCTCTGTATCATATCTTAACCAAGGCTTTTGGACATGGCTTGTAAACTTCAGACAACTCTATTCTCCCAAAGGGCAGGAGAATGATGGATAAACAGATGGAGAATGATGAACAAACCATCTGTGCACCCACAACCACTCACCAGCTCCTCAGGTGTCCTGCAAGGACCCTCTGGGCAGCTCCCCGAGGGTGGGATCTTTCCAGATTACACCTTAACAGTCACCACATCTAATAAATGGTGGGAAATACAAGGTGTGTTCCATGCTTATCACTACACAAGTAATTGTTTTACCTAAGGACAACACAAAAGCACATGCAGCTTATTGCAATGCTGAGACACCCATCTCCTCCTTCAGAATAGAATAGCTGTTTATTTTCTTGCAGGAATAAACACAAATGTTTGTTTTCCCTGACATAATACCTTCCTTAGCTAAGCCAGGATCACTCACAGAACTTCTGCCCAGAAAAACCTGATCCACCCTTTCTGCATTCATGGATTCTGCTCAAAGAGGCTCTCATAATGCTCTATATGAGCTGGCTTCCAGCTAATATCTGTACTGTTCCATGCCTGCTTTTCTTGCTGAAAGATAGGAAAAAAATGGCTTTTTTTTTTTTTTTTTTAAATCATCCCCTGGACATATACATCATCCTTTGAACATATTCATCNCGCTTTTTTTGCTGCAAGATAGGAAAAAAATGGCTTTTTTTTTTTTTTTTTTTAAATCATCCCCTGGACATATACATCATCACTTGAACATATTCATCATCACTAAATACTCAATTGGAACTTGCAGACATGAACCATAATGGCATAATCTCAGTCTTTGTCTGGAAGGGACAGAGTGGGTAATTTATCAGGAAACAAGTGGAAAAATGGTGCCTTTATTCTTTCCAGTGCCTAGACAGTATCCAGAATTCCATTTCAAATCATATCTGAAATGTAAAAGTCATAAGGACTTGAAAGACAGCACAGAGTCTTCCCAGACTACCTTCCTACACTGATTTTACCACTTGGACCTGAAGAGCCTGAACAACACGTTTTGGTTATTACAGAGAACTTCACCAAAGCAGGCAGGTGCTGGCATGATTTTAGGGCTGCAGGTGAAGTTCTCAGAGGAAAAGTTGTGCTCCATTTGCCAACCTGTCTCCCCAGCTTATTTGTGCAGCCATAACTAAGGAAGTTTACATAAAGACCATGAAATGCTGCCAGGAAATGCAGTGACATACATGGGAGCTCAGTGAATGCCAAGACAGAAGGTGGGCAGAAAGGGACTTCTGTTGATGTGTGATGAATTTTGGGGGCTGGTAAACCACAGCATGAGGATCTCAACCAAGGATTTTCTGCATTTTTATAATTGTAAAACTGAATCCCAGAGCCCTACAAGGAGTTTGTACCGTTTTTATTCAGGTCCTCTATGGAGTATAGAGAAACAATTCTTTTTCTATTCACACATCACTTGGCTCGTGCTGTGCAGCAACAAATAAGTTTGTGATTCTTCTTGCCATCCCTTAAGTCTGGGCTGACACATTCACGTCTGAGATTTCTCAAGATAAAATATGTCCACATGTCCAGGAAGTCGGCAGCTACCATGGTGGGAACGCCAACCTGCTCCCTCCAGCTGGCCTGAACAAAATTCGTGATGACTCTACACATCAAACAGCTACAGGCACCTCATACGAGTCCAGTGCTCCCCAGAATTGCAAGTTTATTGTACCTGCAGTGTACATCCAATGCCCAGATGTGCAGTAAATCCACTCAGCACAGTGGGAGTGAAACCTATGGCTCAGGCCCACTGCAACAGGGCTGTGCTTTCCAAAAGCATCAGAGTTGTGCACATGCAAGAAGGTTTTTGGACACATGGTAGCCCAGATAGATCTATTGCCTTTTAACTCCAATCTGGTCACTTACATCTGGAAACCCTGGACAAATACACAAAATACTCAAGAATTTCCAGGTAAGACTTTGGTCAAAAAAAGTGGTTATGCCAGTGGAAGTGAACAAAACATCATGGCTAAATTACAATTTGACACCAAGGTCCTCTGGTATGTTCTGCCTGCATCACAGGCTGATGCACGTAAACCATAGGCAAATGACAGGCTGCATAGTTTATAAATACTTTTATTATTCTCTGTGAAAGAAAACATTGTTTGAATGCACATTGTCAGTGAAGCAGAATTACTTGCGCTCAAGCTTTTGACTGTCACCTATGACAGATCTACAGAAAAACATCCTTTTAACTAAACATGTGACTGTTGGGCATATTTGATGACAATATATTTCAAAATGATCAAAGTCAGCTGTCAGAGAAATTAGATTAGTCATTATTAGTCTTCAGTAGTTCCCATGAGAACCTTAAACAGTTGGTGGCTCTTCTTAAAAGATTAGAGTAAGCCTTGTAATGTGTCGTGATGAAAGTGGTAAAGATTTGGAATAAAGAGCAGAGTGCTGTCTTTATTTCTGAAAGTAGATGGTTTCTAATTGAGACTTTTAATTGTACTGCATTTTATCAGTCTGTAATACAGAAAATATTGGAAAAGGGCCTATATCTTTCCATGAACTGCTGGAAATGGCATTTTAAATTCATTCCTCTGACATAATCTGGTTCCTAGCAGCCAGTGTCAGTGCCAGCAGATATTCTTATTTCCACACCATTTCTCCTTGTTCTCTTAGTAATGCCAAGATGAGAAACGATGCTGTTTTGTGTTCACAGGACTAATTACTACACACTGGATCCTACAGTCTTATCAGATAATCTAGAATATCTGAGAACAATGATTTCTTCAAAGCATTAGAAAAGATTTCTCTTTGAAATGGCTTGTTTGAAGCCTTTTTGCACAACCATAAAACAAAAGAGTCTCTGTTTAAAGGATTACATTTAAGGCATCCTTTTTCGTGCATTTATTTGTTGGAAAATGCTGATGGGGGAGACCCCTAAACTGCAGTGGAGAGTATTATGACTGTCATTTCAAAGGAGACTGATAACTTCTTTAGATCTTTCTCCAACAGTGAGGTAATCATGCATCCTTGTCCTTTCATGATGATTTCTTAGCCCAAAATTTATCAAAGAGCAGAATTTTATAATGCTCTTTTTTAAAGAGCATTTTGATGTTCTTTACTGTCAATGCTTTCTTTTCAATCTTTTTTCTTTATCCATCCCTGAAGCACATACCTCAGATAACACAAAAGGACTTAAACCCTTAAAAGTATATAATAGCATGGGGCTTATAAAAAACACAGTGCCCGATGACCAAGCTTTCAAACTCCTTACTTGTGTGATTGTCTACATGCTGTTTAGGCCATTTTTTCACATATGTGAAAAATCCTAATATTAACACTGCACAGTTCTTTCTGTGCTGAGTGGCTTTGGGTTATGTGGGGTCCTCATGAAAGCTGCCTTTTTCCTAATGTACCCAGCCAATGCAGCCCCTCCAAAATCATCACAGCAACAACAGCAGTGACGTTAAATCCCTGTAGCCAGGGGGTTTTAAGGAGAGAAGGGATACCTAGGGGCATTCTCCTGGCTGCCAGTGGCACAAAGGCCGTGGAAATGTAGCCCAGGGTTCCCATGGCCAGCCCCTGGCTGAACCAAAGTTGTGGCTGGAATCTCACCCAGCCTGCAAAGAGCTGTTGGTTTTCCAGCAGAACTGCAGACTCTCTGTAGAGAATTTAAGCTCCCAGGCTTTTCCCAGTTGCTTTTCCCAGCTGTCCTCCACAAATCCCACTAGAAGCAGCCGTGGTGTCCTTGGCTGTAGCAGTACCAGTGAGGTGGTGAAAACTGGGATCCCAGCTCCAATGCTGCCCGGAATCCCTCACACCACTTGACTTTTAGCACTAAGTTTTGGCCCTGAGCAACCCTTCCAAATAATGCTGAGGCACTGCCTGGGAGACAGTCAGGCCAGAGAACATTCCCAGGTGGTGATTATGGACGAGGCTTCCCTGTTTTGGGAAGGAAAGGGGATGGAGTCCAGCCAGATGGATGCAAATCAGGCCATGTATTTCTTGCCCCCATGGCCAACAGTCCCTGTGGTTCAGGGATTTCCTGAGTCAGAGCTGGAGTCTTTTTGCGAGTTTGACTGTTCTCAATTACTTTCTATTCCGAGAATTTGTCCAAATGCGTGTGAGATCCATGGAAAGTTTTAGCATCCCTCACATCCTTTGGCAAGCAGTTCCACAGCTCATTTCAGTGTTATTAATACCATACTTAAATGTAAGTGATAATAAATCTATCATGCCTTGGCAAAATCTTCCGGGGGGTAATAGTAGTAATAACTGTTAAGAAGGTTTCCTGGGCTTTCTGTCCGAGTATGCCTCGCTTCAAATTTCAGCTGCTTGGTTCCTGTTAATGCCTTGTCCATTAGCTGGTAAAAAAAAAATATATTACCAGATACTTTCTCTGAGTAAACTGTGATGAAACCTCTCCTTAACCTTCTCCTTTATATAATAAATCAGCCTAGTTCCTGAAATCTCTCCTAAAGAGGCATGCTTTCAAAACTCCAATAATTACACTAAATATGTTGAGGCATGATTTTCCTTTCAAAAAGGAGACCTTTTTGGCTGCATGAAACACACCTTGACGGGAATAAATATCATTCACTCTCTGTTTAGTTTTTGACATTATGAAAATGTTAAAGAGAAACCTTTGGCCTGTCTCCAGGCCAAATAAACAATTTCACAATTAGCATCCCAGAATATCCCCTTATGAGCAAACTGTGCTCCAAAATAAAAGTGGATTTCAGTCCAAAAATGTTAGTCTGAGTTCAAAGCGTGCTAAGGAACATAAACAGCTTATTCAGCACTATATGCTTTGGGAAGTTTTTCCATGGAGACAAGCTCTTTCTGAACACAAGAATGGCACTAATTTGTTCATATGCATATAATTAACTTAATTCCACTGATTTTCTTGGAGATTTTTTAGAAGACGAGGAGTGATCTTTAGACTTCACACCATAAAATGTGAAACAGCAGATCTTCTTGCAAGATATATATTGCCAAAGGAAGAAAAAATACATCAGTACAGTTCTATTGATTTGGCAGTAGAAATATTTAGTGTTTCATGTTAGATCTGATTTTCAGGTGTATTTTTTCTCACAACCCTGTATTGTTCCCGTGTATAAGACTGATGTTGAAATGTGATCTTCTAGTTGAATGAAATGATGAAAACTGAAAAATAGGCACGCAATAAATTTGTTTCATAGTGTTTATACAGTGATGATTGCTACTGAAAAAATTAACCAATCTTTCAATCTTGATTTTCAAGTTCATACCACTCCTTAGACTTCCAGGCATATACTGTAGGAAGGAATACATCTTCCCAAATGCTAATCTGTCATTTTACACATCCACCTTGCCAAATCTTATGACTCAATTTACTCTGCAGGGATTTCATTTTCTGTAGCGCTGACTCTCGAAGCACTCCCTGCACAGAGATGTAAATAACATTCCCATACACTGTATTTCCAGAATCCTCACTGAGGCAGGAATGAGTACCTTTTGAGCAAAAACTGGTGAGAGGGCTTTCCAAAACAGACAACTTGGAGCAATTTTACCACAGAGAATTATTACTCCCTAAGTAAAAATATGTTTTCATACTCTCCGGAGTGCCTCCACTGATTCAGACAAGGTGCAAGTAAAATGGGTGATATCTGAAGCTCAGAAGGAGCTGTTCATAGCAGAAGAAGATCTAAATGCACATGAGAAATCTGTGTAGGATTCTCTGCAGAGAACTGAGATCTTCAAAGAAACACAACCCTCACACTTGTGCACTGCACAAGGTTTCACCAAAGGCCTGCTGGAAACCAGTGCTTTCACCTAGTGAAAATACTGAGTTTCAGTCTTTATGGCTGGAACCTGAACCCTGAATATGGGCAAAATGATTCTCGTTCTTCTTCAGAGGCACACCAGCTTTCACATATTACACATTTGAGCAGACAGTCACTTGATTCAGAGGATTGATAAATCTCCTTATTTATCTCCTAAATTCCTACCACAGTGGGATGTACAAATCAGGCAAGAGACTAGCATTTTGCTAATTCTCTCTTCCTTTACTCTCTTCCTTTATTAAAATTAAACTTTAACATATGATTCAAATCCATCTTGACATTTACTGCTAGAGAAACAAGACCATGCCTGCTGCACTGGCACAATAGCTACAAAAAATATTCAGGTACCTCAGGATTGTCTGAACAGCATTATTATGGGAATTTTCTAGGTTGATAATACTTTAATATAATTTATCTTGCTTTGCAATTAACATCCAAACAGACACTTGTGCATTTCAAACCTTCTTTTGAAATTTAATTCATTATCGTAAGGTTGACCCTCGCCTCGCAGGCCCTCTCCCCCATGATGACATGCTTTAATCTCAGGGGAAAGGGCTCTCAGCTCTCAAACAAGTCTGGCTGGAGTGTGATTCCACTTACCTCCTCTGTATTTTTTTTCACACCAACTTTTCTCATCATCAGTTTCAGCTTCCCTTTAAAACAGATTTTCTATTTAATTTTGCTTCATGTCTCCAGCACCACAATTTAATGGCACCCTCTTTAATTTAAAATAACGTTGTTTTACAGAAGAAAGAAAGCAAGCAAGGAAGAAAGCAAGAAAGAAAGCAAGAAAGAAAGCCTTTCAATCTTTTCTACTTTTTTTCTCTGGAGGGCAAATTTCTTTTAATCACTTTCCTGAGTATAATTTAGCACATGTAATTATACCTCAAAACAAAAGGAAGTGAATCAACGCATTACTTTGATTTTAGGAAATACTAAATATAGTCAGTCTAAGGATTTCTTACTGCCCTTTTGATACAGTTGTCATTGCCAAGGACCAAAGTGCTTCTGACCAGAGAGTAAATAAGATGATGTGGCACTTGTTACAGAACAGCCTTTCTGAAATGCAGGATTGGTGTCTGGAGGCATTATGGTTCAGGTCTAACCCATCAGCCTGATGCAAAATAACACACACTTAGATTCTGGCACATTGCTGCTGTCCTGCTTTACAGAAAAATAATTGGTTCTGTTTGGGTTTTTTTATTACCACAGTCATCCTAGATCACACTCATATACTAAACACCAGACCATCCTAAACGTGGGCAACTGCTGTGCAGAACAGAAAGGATGCTCCCTGAAAGACAAGGGATTCTGACTAGAGTGATCTCCTGAGCAGCAGAGTATCAGCCTGCAGGTCACCATACCTATCTCTAAGGGCTTCCTCCCTCTCTGGCCCTGGTTTTACAACACCCTGGTGCCCCCTCAATGTCACACATCTTCTCTACACCCTTTGTGGCTGATGAGAAGCTGGTTTGCTGTGCTGTCCCTCACAAGGGTCACTCTCCAGCCGTGCAAGCATTTCCCTCCCACTGGTGACCCATCATGCTGACTTTGCAATGCCCTTATTTATTTACAATCTTTATTAATTTATCCACTCTCACTTCCTAAGGTATTGTGCAGCACACTCTGATAAAATGAAGGAAAATACTAATCAGGATTAATAGCACTATTATAACCCAATGAATTCAACAGAATTGCAATGGCTAAGGGAGAACATTGAACTGCAGATGAAGAACATACGCAGGAAACACAAAATGCTGGAAACCAGCGACTTTTTTTCAAGAGTTATTCACAACTAAGCAGCTGCAATAGATCCTTCACTGTACCTGCAAGCAAGGGCAAAACGAGCTGAATTTTGCCTTTGGTTGAGGATGCCAGAAAGATGAAGGGGTTTTGTACCAGGTTCTCCATTTCCAGCATCTTGCGTCATATGTGGTGGGAACTGACATTGCCAGTTGTTCTGGTGAAGAGCCAGGAAGCATTAAGCACTTTTGGAGCCCACATCCACTTTTCCAAGGAGACACAGGCACCTGGGGTAGGACCCACAAAGGGCGTGGGCTCCACAGCACTGAGGTGCACTGCAGTTGGTTCCCAGGCACTCGCTGTCTCCAACAGCAGAGCTGAGCGAGGCATTTGGGTTCCCTAAACAGTTTCCTGAAAACAGGAGCCACAAAGCAGCCCAGCAGGCAAGGAGCCACGTAAGCCAGTCACAAAGAAACCTTGAGGTGGTGTCAAACCTTACCCCACCCAAGGGTGCTGTACTTGGATGGTGTTCACAGCGCTATGGGGTGGAGAGCCCCATTCCCACCCCCGACTCGAGTGCCTTTTTCCCATAATACACAACCTCAGGATGCAGGAAACAGGAGTTCACATCATTCCCTGGCCTAAGGAAATGTCTGCACATCAGAGAGCTGGTTTCACAGTTGTATTTTTTCCTTCAGGGTGAAAAAGGAAGATGCAGAGCATCTAAACTGCAAAACTTGCCACCGTGAAAAGCTTTCCCAGTTCTGGTTTTGCTGCTTTTTTTTTTTTTGGCCTGAATAAAAATCTATTCTGAGTGAAAAGGAACTTCTCCCTTCCTCTGTCCCATGAAAACTACACAGTGACTCTTGCTGTTCAAGGAGTAACTTTATACACCTCTAAAACCCCTCTGCCTCTTGGGTGAAATGCTAGGGGTGTATTAGAAACAACCAGCAATACCTTACCAACCCTCTGCCAAAAGCAGTGGTGATGAAACAACCACCAAAACCGTGGTCTGTGGTGAAAACAGGAGCTACTGAAGGGCCTGGCCCAGCACTGCTGTGTGCTGCAGCCCTGTGCCAAGGAGTACAGCAGAGAGGATGAGGAGTTTCCCTCTGGGAATGATGTTTTGGCAGCCTGTGGTCATCCAGGTGATGCCTGGTCCTCCCACCAGTCTCCCCAGGACCCTCCTTCTTGATGCTCACTCCCAGCAATGTTCTACGACAAGGAAAAGGACAATAAAGCCAGTTCCAAGTGACAACCCTCCATGAATGTACCCACACATCGGTGTCTCCACTGCCACTGCCTGCAGCTGGGAACACAGCCCCCAGACACAGTCTGAGCCCTTGGCTGCCTGAAGCACGGAGGAAAAGCTTTGCAGGTGGGCTCTCCCTCTCGTCCCACTTTGACTTCTTTCTTTGAACTGTGCTGGAAGTTTTCTTTTCCTGGTCTGTAGTTAATCTGCTTACGAAGTCGCACACAATATGAAATTTAAAATGTGACAGGCTTTTTTTTTTGTTGTTGTCTGCTTTTTGACAGCTTTTGGAAGAAAAACCCAACTTCTGGCTTTTTGCCAGGAGGATTATGTTGTTTCACTTATGAAGAATGCATTTTTCATAAGTAACTATTTTACATTGCAAACTCTGGGCTCTTATTCCAGACAGATAGACTATTTTTAATAAAGTTTCCTTCAAGATCTCAGTTGGCTTTTAAGTCCATGAGTGTTAACCTAGAAATACTGTACTTATAGAACTGCACTCAAAGGTATATTTATCAGGTCTGGGACTGTTCTCACACTGAAATAACCCTTTAGAAGTTAAAAAAGTTACAATACATTCATAAAAGTGAACTCATTTGAGTATAACATACAATTATAGAGAGCCTGTACTTGGTCTCAGAAGGCTGTGATTGTGACCTGTGGCTGTGGTCGGGCAGGAAATGCTTTTCCCGCCTTGCAAATATTCCTGGGATTTCAGAAATTTCTCCCATTTCCATATGTAGAAAAAGAGAGTTATTTTACATCTTTCATTTAAATGAAAGAGCAGAGAGACAGGCAGACAGCCCACAGGGCTGTGGTTAGGGCTCTCACCTAGGATGAAAGGGATTTAGGATCAGATTAGCTGTGTTTGCTGTGGTTTGCAGAGGGGACAGGGGTGCTGGGCTCTCAGAGGCACCAAGTGCTCATTAGGCTGCTGGCTTTTGCGGCCCTCTCAGTTGACGATTTCCAATTTTGCACAGATCATTAACTGTTCACCAGATCAGGGACTTGAACCTAATTAATCTCCATGGGAGACTGATGCCAAAACCATCTGCTTTAGGCACCCAAACAGGTTAGGCTCGACAAGTCCCAGTTGGATGGGTAAGGCCTCTCAGGAGAGATTCAGCTCCCCCAGTTCCCGGAGCAGGCTCGTGGCAGGGCTCCTGGCACTCCTGAGCTCCGAGTCTGCCGTGCCCACGCCGGGAGCTGCCTCTATCTGCCCACCCAGGGCAATGCTGCAGGGGCACTTTGTGAGCAGGGATGCACCCAGAGCCAGCCCAGGAACGGGTGCTGGCTGTGCCACGTGTCCCTGAGGTGCAGGCAGCAGGTCCTGCTCCACCGGGACCTCAGGAACCTGAACACCAGCGAGTCCTTCTGCACAGCACCCTAACCCTGCACCCTCACCCACATCAGCCCTCAGAGGGACAGGAGCTAGCCTCCAGGCTAGAAACTGGGCTGAAACAGAGATGGTTTCTGTCCTTCATAAACAAGCCTTGCCATTGCTGGGGCAGAACTCACAGGAGTGAAGAAAAGGAGACCCAATTTGGGTTCAGTGCAGTCTCCTGAGAAAGCGGGCCCTGTGACTCTCTCCCTACACCCAGCACCATCTGCACCCCTTGCTGATGGGCACAAATAAAATACTCCTCACTCCTTTCTCACCTGCTCCTTGCACACCTATATCATACTCACTGACCTATATTATGCACACTGGGCCAAAGGAGGGCTTTCAGGTTTCCTCAACTCCAGAAACTGCCCTTATTTAAAAGATTTCCTAAGCTTTACATAGATTGCCAGTGTCATGGGAAGCCAGACCAGGAGGGAATCTCACCCAGTCTCCTGCATATCATAAGAAATTAATTCTCTAACAAATTAGAGAATCCAGTTCAGAGGAAGAAAATGCTACATTTCAGCATTTGTTTTTTTATCCCTCTTTGTTCTTCTCTGCTTATTCTTTTCTCCACAACAACAACAACAACAACAACAAAAGCAGCAAAATGAGGGTGCGGGAAAAGTAAAATATGAATGGAAAAATTCCTACTTAAAAGTACTTTAACTTAGGTTGTTACTCTGGGGAGGAGAGAAAGGCACTGGAAAAAAAATGTGAAAGAAAATATTTTATTTTCTACATTTATTTTTTCACTTTCTTTGTCAGAGTCATTTTTGTGTCAGGAAATTCAATTGTACACAACCCTCTTACTGGGACCAGCCCTGCTGTGGGAGCTCAGCCCCCATAACATAGCACATTCTGTGGCCCAGACACCTCAAAAGAATCAGGGCTTAAAATACTCCTCATCTTTTCCTGGAGCTGCTCTAGAGTAGGGCTGGTGACAGACTGGCCAGGGATACACTTGCAAATGAGTGCTCTTGAGGTGACAATCTAATGAATGAAATTTAACAGTCCATGATTTTTGATGTCTCTCACTAAAGAAGTCAGCATTTTGTGTTGAGTTTTCCAGGAATATCTTTAGGATGAGTTACAAATATACAACAAGACAGCAAGGTACAACACATAGCCTGCACAGATCATCCCTTGACTCCATGGTGGCCCCAGGTGCTTATTGTGAAACAATTTCCAGTGCCTTATTTATCATATTTTCTCTTTAAAGTCACCATTGCCTGGTTTCAAACTCACTATTGCCTTGTCAAATTTGGTATTCTGTTTAAAGCAAAAGCAAATTATATCTCAGAGAACTCAAGAGAAGATGGCTAGAAGGAAAGGTACCCTGGGTGTACAGGGGGTGTGAGACTTCCCCTTTCTGGGGCCAAAAAGGACCTGTTCATGAGGACAGGTACCCTGTTCTGGGTACCTCTGGCCTGGCCAGCTGCATCTTTGACCTTCACCCCCTGCATCTCACATCCAATTAATCTGTGAATGCATTTATTTAAGGGCTTGACTTCGGTTTTGGAAGTTTTCAGAAGTAGTTTACATCAGTGGCTGACATGATGGGGTGAGTAGCCACAAAATGACATGGAAGAACCAGAATTTAGCCCAATGATGACAACCCCAAGAAACTTCGTATTAATGGGAACTGCTGAGAATGCTGTTTTGGTTGGGTTTATTTCTGAAATCTTCAAACACAGGTTGGTCTTGTACTTTCATCTTTTTCAGAGAATCCTGGCCAAGACACTTTGTAGAGATGCATAAAGCTAGATGGGTAGACAACATCCAAAAAACTTTAAAAAATGAAATGGAATTCCCCTCTTATGCCTCCCCTCCATTTTATCTGAGCTGCCCAAAGGCAGCACGGCTCCTGTGAGGAGGATCACATAATGCCACACCAGTTGCTGCAGAGCAAAATGCAAGTGGGGAAAAATTCATTTCTTTAGGGGATGAAGTGAGCTTCTCTACCTCATTCCTTAATTCCATTAACTGCTCTGTTTCTCCCAGGCGTTCTGCAGGCAGCAAGAGAATAAAAAATATCCATTTCATATGGTGAAAAGGACATCTTTGAAAAGAAGCTCCTGAAAATGGGTGGCTTAAGGTACAGCAGGTACAGCAGCTGTAAAATTATTCTGCTATTTAGGTTGGAATTCCAATATTTTATTGTATGCCTTGACACAGAGTTTTCCTAAATGTTTTCAGAGAAGATCTTCTAGGTGGAGTATAATGAGCAAAAAGTAGAGTGACCTTTTTTTTTCTGGTTTATGTTTAGGGTTTTTTTTATTTTAACCCTTTCTCTTAGTCCCATTGTTGGCTTTAGCATAGTCACTAGAGGGAGGACACACTGTGCACAAACACACAAACACACACACATAGAAACAAGCAGTTGTTTTCATAATATCTGCCATCCATCCAAATCCACTCTGCCTTTTCTTCAAATAGACAACATTATTTGCTTTACCCTTTACCCTTCAATTACCAAGCACATAATGAGTCTTGCAGCACTCTCAAAACTTTGGAGCAGCATGGAGCTCAAACAAACAAAAACAAACAAACAAACTACTACCTGGATTTCCATGCATACTGATGATGTAGAGCAGAGAGAAGACTGCAAAGTGGGAAATATGACTCTTAGAGCTCAGTATGGATTTTAGTTCTCTTCGTCCTCATTTTGGATGCTTGCATGATTTCGAGAATTTTTTTGTAATGTAAAGGTAGTAAATTCTGATTATGTGATTCCTTCCTGTTCAGCAAGTCTTACTTTACACATATATCCTGTAGAGTTTTACTAAGCTGGATGTCACTGGCCAGAACAGAGGTGGTGTGAAAGGTTTTAGAAACGTGACGTGTTTGAGACCTACCAGCAAAGTCGCCCAAATAGACAATATTCAAGTGTAGTTTCATGACAGCTCCTACCCATTCTTATGAGCTCTGATGTCTGTGAAGTGCAGTGAACACGCTTTGTCACCAGCAGCAGTCCCATAACTCTCCAGGAACTGCTGCATGGATGTGCACTGTCAGATTGTGCTTCTCTCTCAGGTCACATCTGTGACCATCTCTTCATCCGACATCCCTGGAGGGAGGAACACTCCGTGCCTCTGGAGCTCCTGTGATTTACATGGCTGAGTACTCAGCTTTGAGCTGAGCACGTCCTCCAGGGTCCCTGCAAGTAGGGGACAGACACTTCCCAACCAGAGCTTCACAGTATGAAACCTGCTCCCTTTTGGGGGGTGACAAGGAACATCTTCACTGTATCCAACAGCATTTATTTCATAATTGAAACCTCTTCAGCTCTCTGAGCTCCTTCCAAGCACAGAGTGAGCAGAACCTGTGCACTGGCATATTCTCAGCTCTGCTAAGACCCTGGAACATTCATTTGAAAAGACCCAAACACCCTTATTCACATGGTGCTCACCTGAAGACCAGTCACGCTGTTCAAATGCCATCCCAGTAAATCAGTCTATTGTTCCAAGGAGATGAAGCATGTGCAGAGTGAAACTACCATTGCCCAAATGGCACACTTAATGACAGTGCAGAAAATTACAGGAAATGTGTAATAATATGACAATAATAATAATAATAATAATAATAATAAAATTAAAAGAACATGTAAGAATTGGGCCAGGGAGGGAAGCAGTTGACTGAGATCTGAAAAATTATGGCAGATTTCTCTGGGATGTGTTCTCTAGTACTTTATTAAACCACTTAAAAGTAAAGGACTTCTTCTGAGTAAGAGTGTTTCTTCACCCAGAAGACATTCCCACAAACAGCAACAGCTTTTGCTCAACTTCAGCTGAATTCTCTTGCATCAGAAATGTCCATGGGCTCTTACATCACCCTGGCTGTGGACACAGCTGCAAAATCACTCCCTTCCCTAGTGAATGTAAGGCAAAATATTTATTTTAATAGTGCCGGCTAGGCCAATTTCATTCATAATTGAATCAGTGGTTTATTTCTAGGTCTTTTCACTGACCACCCATTCATCACTTCCAACCACAGGATTCAAAGAGCTGCTGGAAGGCATAATCTTTTCAAAACGCAGCACAAGTAGAGTGTCACACCCCAAGGGCCAGGCTGTCAGCCGTGCTCTGCCATCAGAGCCCGTCAGCCTCAGCCAGGACCCTGCAGCAGAAAGGCCAGGACATCCAGCAAAGACCTCTACAGCCACTGGCACCTTGGGGCATACTTTCAGGGACAATGGAAAATGCGCTGGTTGAGTCAAAGACGGCCCAACCCAAGCTCATCCCACTGTCCTGGTGTCCCCTTAGAGCTGCTGCTGATCCATGGGGAGTAGAGCTTTTTGGGTGCTGTGTTCTTCACCAGCGTGTGGCTGCACATAATCCATCACAGATGCACACTGAGCCCATTTTCTTGGGTTTTTTTTTCTGGTGAAGGTGACCAAGGGAGCTGTCTCTACTTTCTTGTACTACTGCACACCTGCTATGTTGTACTATTTCACAGCTCCTCTCCTGCAGACAAGAATTGCCACGGTGCACCAAAGCTCCCCCTTGCACAACAGTGCGGACACAGTGGTGCACGGAGTGATTTTCAATGCTTCACATGTCCTAAGAGAAGAGATTTGCAAAAGATTTGAAGCTAAGAGGTTTAGACCAGTGATGTATCTCCAGGGTGTCTTGCAGCAAGGAGTTCCCATGCACAGCAGTACGAAGAGAAGCTAACCCCCTTCCTCAAATAACTGCCTTTTGCAGGTAGTGGAAGCTAAAGCTCAAAGAGTCTGTGATCTGGAGCAAACACCAAAGACACCAGAGTCCAGTCCCTGCAAGCCCCAGTCCCAGCAGGCAGTCAGGACAGACATACCCAGGACAGCTTGGTAACATTTTCTTGTGGACTCCTACCTTTTATGTCTCCATATTCTGTAATTTTTATACTTCCTCTTCCAAGCAGCATGATTCACTCTGCTGCCTCTCATGCTTCTGTCCTTCCCAGCTGCACCCAGAGCTACACTCAATTCAAAAAAATCACTTTTTTTAGCCAGTTCTATACCTTTCTCTCTTGAAACCATGGGTGGTCATTTCCAATGTGCTTAAAGCGATCAATATTCAGATTGAACAGCCTAAGTCTCAAATTTATCTCCAATTTTATATGCACTCTTGGTGCATATTACCAATAGCTGCAAAATGATACTTCTATTAACTGGACGAACAAGAGAAGAAAGAAGAGAAATACAGTTTTTCCACAACGATAAAAATTTCAGAGTGACCAGACCCCAGTCTCCCTTTTCAGTTTCATATCTTGCAAATATTTTGATCAACTTTCCACTCTCCTCCAGCCACTCCTGCAGTTCAGATCAGCTGACTGTTTCATGGAGCCAAGCTCTTTTGATCCATTAGAAATTTGTCCAGCATCCATTGCTAAAGCCAGTTGGAACACAATTTGCAAAAGGAGAACATAAATCAAATGGTAAATTTCTGATTTTCATGCAAAACACACAGGAGTCAGTGAGCTACTGGCTCAGTTACACCATCCATTCCTCTGACCAGCAAAGTCTGAGGCCTTTTACTCTGGAGAACTGCAGTGGAAAATCTTTAGATAATCTTGGTCTCAGAAGAGGATCTTGAGCTGGGCAATATTTATTTTAGTTGAAAAAGTAATTATTCTATTGTAGATTCCCAGATAGGAAAAAAATCTCATAGGAATGAGCAGAAGGATGGGTATGACTTCCACTTTGATGACATATTGATCAAGATAAGAAATAATTAATTATACAACTCCTCTAAAATATTACACAAATGGAGAAAATTATGCTATCTAAAAAGCCAGAAATATGTGTCTTGGAACAAATCCAGATGCACCAAATGTCTACTTTTAAACTCAGCGACTAATGGAAAGAAAGCTACAGTGATTAGTTACAGCAATTTTAAATAAATATAAACTAGGAATGGCTCTGACTGGATCTGGGCAAACTGACCTCCGGAGCTGAGAAGTGACCCTCAAATTTCAGAAGGATGTAGTATGTGGAAGGGGAGATCTGCTTGTAAGAGCAGAGCCTGAGGAGTGTTCCATGATGTGATTTCTGGAGAGCTCTTAGGGAACCTTGCCCCTGTTCCCAAAAAGTGCAAACTCTGGTGTTTTGCTGTGCAAAAATTTCCCATGGGAAAATTTGGGGCAATAATCTATGGAGGGGACAATCAGCACAGGATAACAACCTCTGGCAGTGTGGAAACAGGCAGTAGTGATGGTGAGGAGCAGGCACCCAAACCCTTCGTGCAGTGCCCTGACTCCTGTCTTGTGTGCGTGGGTTGGCTTGTAAGAGCCATGAAACCCTCACTGCTCTAATGAACCATTTCAGAGTGTCTGTGTGGTCTGTGGTCAGCTCACACCTCGCTCACACAGCTCCTCAGCCACTGCTGCACTCACCTGCCCAGGTGTCTGAAAGGCCCATTGCCCCATTCCCCCATGCCCTCAGACCCGACCCCGCTGATCCTGGGCACATTCCCACCCGTGGGTGCTGCTCCGAGCACACACCCCAGCTGTGAGACCCAGCAAACTGAACCCTCTCTTCTTCTCTTGGGTAAAGGTACTGTGAATCCAAGCCCTGAACAGAATGTAACAAACCCTCAGGAATGTGAAGTGCAGATGACACACAAGACTGAAGGCTCGGGCCGTGTCTGTGCTAAACGTTTTGCACAAGCTGTGTTTTATCAGATCAGAATGGCACACGCTAATGAATGCAGTGGCACAAATGGCACTGAAGTACTGCCTGTGCATTGCACTGTAATTGTCAATGGATGGCAACAAAGCAGAGACTCACATAAAATTAGATTAAAAACTTTAACTCTTGGTGCATCGTGCACAGTGTTTCCATGGATCTGTAATTCCCAGATTACAGAATCTCCATGGATCTGTATCGCCCAGGGAAAGAATTTGCAGTTGGAAGCAGAGGCCTTCTCTGAATTTGCAGTGGGAAGCAGAGGCTTTCTCTGAATTTGCAGCAAGCAGTTCACTGCTGCTCAGGCTGCAAACACAAGCTATGGACAGCTGACATCTTCTGAGGGCACATCATCCCCAACTCTGATTTATGTCTGAAGGCTTAAGAAGGATTTATCTTCTCAAGGAGTATTATGTGAAAGGGGAATGAATAAAGCAAGAAAGCCATAAATTTCTCTTCCAGTACAAAAACCTGGATACTGAATAACCATGCAGAACCAAGAACTGAGTGGAGCACATCAGTGTGAATGCTGTGATCTATGTTAAAAACCTTCTCTCAATTCTTCATTAGCATTCCTTGCTAATTCCTTGCTGGGGGAAGAAGGTGTTTATGTATCATGAAAGAATATTAATTTTTCAGTAATGTACTGTTTTAAATCACTTCCTCTCTCAGCCCCCTAACAAACAGAGAAGTTAGGATCTGGGGAGAGATGCTCTCCCTTTGACCAGACTCACTGCACAGAATACCTAGAGCTAATTCTGCTTTCTGCTGGCATAAAGGGGATCAAACTTGGCAAATTGTTTTAAATGTCCAGTGTGACTACTGGTAACAGAAAAGTCCTGAAACAAGCAATTTTTTTTTTTTTTTTTTTTTTTTTTTTTTTTTTTTTTTACACTGAATAACATAGACAAACTGGCAAAAATGGCTGGATAAAAATCTAGGCTACATAATGCTGGTTTAATTATATTTTATGTTTAGGTCTTATCTCCTAGTGATAAGTTCTTACTAATTCACTCTTGCCCCAGATTTCTTCCCCCTGTGCTTCTGAAGTGTATTAAAAAGGCATTCTGCTGACAGACCTTTGTAAATTTTAGTGGGAAAAAAGGAAGAATTGTCACTGATAGTAGGCCTATGGCCGCACGTAGACAAAAAACTTAACTACTGCCTCTGCAAAGTGTTGTCTACTAGTAGAAAGAAAGCACACGGGAAAGCAACAAGGATGTTGAGCCTACAGAAACTGTAAATGAGTAATCTCTAAAATTTCATTCCTTCCCTGCAGGACAGAGAACATAGTAAATAAGGAAAACCCAGCTAAGGGGGTAGAACACTCCTGAGGCCCACACATGGGTGATGCAGGAAGTACAAACTTCAACAGAAAATGCATGAATGCCAACAAGTCAGCACATTTCCTGGAAGTGACCCACGCTTAAAATCACATTATTCAAGTTAAACAGGAGCACAGAAGTTTATTTAGGCAGAATAACAGCTCTTGTAAACATAAACAACAATGAAGAAGAAAAGTAAATTCACCTGGGAGACAACAGAAGTAGAAAAACAAAGAAAGAGGTTATGCTAGAGCCAGGCCTGAGTCCAAAACCTGTTCTGTCTTCAGCCGCAAGCCCACATTGATACACAGCTGACCTCTGTAAGATCCTGGTCAGGTACTTTTCAAGCCCTTGTGCTATTGAAGATAACAATTTACAGGCCTTCTGAAAACAAAATGTGGAAGAACAGCAACACTGTAAAAGCTGACTGCAAACTATACCGAAACACAAACAAGCCTGATGCAAGTACTCAGTCTCTTCAGCTCTTCTTTATATTTATTTTAAAACGTAATTTTTTACATTAGTACTGATTAACCAGAACTCAGCAATCCATGCCCTATTACCAGTGTGAAGGACCAAGGAAATAGGAAACAACAGATTAACAACTTAAAGTTAAGAAAACCATAAAGTCACAAATAGATGCCCTTTCTATTGCCTGTGGGCTCATTCTGCAGCAACATTAATGTGTCTCCAGAGAATAAATAGGGCCATATAATGGCAATTATTGTCATGGGCTCATTGCAGACATGACCTCACCCTCAGGACTTGAAATCTGCCCCTGACTGGGCTGGAGCTCCAGAGGAATTTTAATGATGGGGTGTGAGGGTCAGGCTGTGATACCTCTTTTGCATAATAGAAACCCATCTCGGTGGGGCTGACAGAGGCTGATTGCTATCTGAGGTCCCCTCAGGGTCTACAAGGAATGGGTTGGGTCAACAGGTAGCTGAACACTCACACACAGTGCTTTAGTTACTGTACGTGCCCTGAAAGAAATACTAAAAATTTTCCATGGTGCAACCTCAAATCTGAACACTTGAGAAACCTCTGGTTTGGACTAACACTTGCTTTCCTCATGGATCTGGAACAGCCTTTGCCTACTGTACCCCAAATAACAGGACAAGGCTGTCTTGTGCTCTCAGCTTTTACCCATCTGTAGTTTTGTGTTACCTGCTAGGGATGCCCTTACCCCGAATCTTAGAAAGGCATCCAGCAGCACCCAGGAAACTGGAGGAAAGTGTGACCTGGCAGTGACCTGTTAAACTACAGACTGCTCACACCTTCACCTGCTGGGAGCTACCAGGCTTGGCGGGAAGAGGTGTCTGCTGTAATGCACAACCATTCTCAGCTAACAGACATCTCCCAGTTACTCTGCAGAAAGCTAATCCCAGCTCCCAGTTGGCACCAAATCCAAGTATCCCCAGGACCCAGTTTAAATGGTGAATGAAGCCTTCGCTTTGTCAGTCTCTGCCATAACAGTCCATTAACCTCAGTGAATTACCTTGTAGTCCCCATCCATCAAAGTGTCTGTCCACCTGATGAAATGAAGAGTTATTTCTTGGGTCTGTCACTATGTGCCAGCTCAACAGCTAAAGCATTTATTCAATATGATTAATCCATTATATCCTAACTGTGGTATCTGCCCTGTCAGCCAGAAGACAGAGACAGAAAAGTTCTCAGGAACACCAGAGACAACAGCAACGGGACTGACAAATCCCACGTGTATATGGCATGCCAGGGGCATCCAGGAAAGCATAAACTCCCTCCACTCCCACACTGGTGTTGGAGCACTGCTTCATTTGGGGAAAGTGAACTTCAACAGGAGGCAGAAAGGGCAGGAACAACTCAAAGGGCAGCAAGAAGCATTTCACAAATAGTTCCCAGTGCCTAAGAGAACTGAAAAGACATGTGGTAAGAAAGTGCTTTCAGGGTGAAGAGAAGGGTGTTCAGATCCCGTGATGAGCATCAATACCCAGAAGTGCCATTCCTCTCACCTGGTGAAATGTCTGGGATCTCCCAGATCTGTCCCATCACTTTGGTGTTTAGGCTTGCTACACCAGAATTCCACCTCACAGCCTGCAGGATTCCCAGTTAGGACCAAACAGAGTACGTCAGTCATAGCTGACCTGGTACCTGCCATTGGACCTAATCTCCATCCAACACTACACAACAAGGCTAGCTGCTGCTTCACTGTCATCTTGTCCTTGAACCTGGTTCCCTTGACTTGAAAGAATCTGAAATACTGCAATATCTGAAATACTGCTAGCAAGGAGCCAGCTGTGGACCAAGCCAAACAGCACTGGTGACAGAAGAAAGCACTTAGCACAGAGCATAAATACCAGGGTGATTTACACAGAAGGATAGGCAGGTTCTCACTATTCATTCCTGAATATTTACTGGGCTTGCTTCAATTACAAGGCTTAGTGGCATGAACTTCAGATGTACGATGCTAAGTATTTTTCTAAGGTCATGGGCGGTAATTGAAAGACGACTTTGATACTCACATTAAAAAATACTGCTAATAGGGAACAGCTCTGAAATCAGCCCAGCATGATGCCTTTCAGTCTTGGTAATAATGAATATACAAGCAACTCATAACAGTCTACTCGGTGGAAACAAAACATAATTTGGCTGGTCATTTGCTTTTGTTCGTCTTTTGTTGGGGGAAAGGGAGGGGAGACAAGTCCTGTGGCAATGGCATTGAACAGCCCATCTCCGTTTTGAATCTGCTGAGATTAAATATATCCTTTCAACAACAAAGGCTGAACTCTGATCAAAGCCCCACCAGCAGCACGCCCTACAGAGGGATACACCAGATCCTAATTCCTGTGAGTGCCCAAGGGGATGTGAGACTCTCATCAGTCAAGTAAGACAAGGACAGGAGAAAGCACTGTAATTTTCAGTTCAGCCCAACAAACCCTGCAGCCTCTTGGCTTGCAGTAACCTGGAATGCATCCTGCAAACAATTAGCAAGATGGCTTTTCCAAGCCCATCAACACCACATGGTTCTTCTTTGATATTGTTTTGTTCTTCTTCCCCTCCCTCCCAAGAGCTTTTTCAGGAACTCCACACACACACACTGCTGGGAGTACAATTACAGGACAGCGTGTTCAGTCAAAATTCATTCAGCATGTTTCTGGGATCCCTTGTTTTTATGCACGGGCCTCTGTGCCTCTTCTGCCTACACCCAGTGTGTGTGCAGTTGTATGAGATGTTTGGATAAGGAATTACCCATCACGTGTGAATAAAGGCTTGTTTTGTCAAGCAGATGTATGTGTGCAAAAACGTACAGTCCTGTGTTGTAACTGGCTAAAATACCATTGTAGCACAACAGTGAGTTACAACATGCACAGGGATAGCCTGTCTCCAAGTAATTGCTTCTCTTCTGCACAGACCCTCCCAGAAGTTCCTCTCCATCTGTACGGCAGTCATTTATGTAGGACGAACACTGATGTTAACAGACTGAATGAAAAAAGTCTTTCCGGTACTTACAACTCAGATAGCAGAACTTCTATTATGGCTCAATTGTAGCTTTTTGCAGGATGGAAAGGGGATGTGCACCAGCCACTCACAGGCAGGCAGAGTTTAGCAGTGGGTAGGTGTGTCATTTCCACTCTTACCTTGCTGTCTTGTCCTTAGTCCTCCTCCTGCACTCAGCAGGAGCAAATCTCTCCCAGCCTTCTGTGTTACCCAAAGGACCATGCTACAGTCAACAGCCTACCAAGGGTTTCTGCTCAGAAATTACCTCCCAAATAAGGGCAAGTCACTCACAGATAACGTGTCTGAAAATGGCAGGTTTGTCTGTTCTGTTTTCTGTCCATCAGGAGAGGGGAATCCTGCTGCCAGGCCCTTCTGCTTATGGTCACTGCATGGAAAAGGCAGCTACAGACTTGTGATACCCCCCAGAATCATAAAACATTTCAGCAGCTCCCACTTCCCTGCTGCTGGGGTAGATGGTGCGAGGGACAGCAGCACAGTACAAGAACTCTGGGCTGGTGAGGTGGGTTGGCCACTTAATGCCCCAGAATGAAATATGGCTTCAAATCTAGGCTGAGCTGTCAATGGTCTGTCTATGTGTTGTTGATCAAACTATCATCTCCTCTCTTTCTCTCTTCCAAGGTGGAATCAGGGCTCTAGGAGTCTGTGCAAGTTACCATAAGTATGTGGTTTTGGGAAATTGATAACTATTAATCTAAATGTTTCCATGCCAAAATTCTCTGTCATACTTTTAAATACTTCAGGAAGACGGAACCACCCACTCTAAGTCTGTAGTTTTATTCTGTATCTATGATCTAGAAATACATTGAGAATTTCCTTTTCTATTTTTGGGAGTGCAATTATTTGAAGAAACTTAAAGTTGTTGGAGAGGTGCATTTCCATGCATATTGTACAATCACTTCTGAAAAAGAAAACATTAAAACAAAAATACTATCTCCCATCTGTCCATTAGCACTGAAATATAACCAAGCAATCAATAATATCGAATCAATCATAGAATCATAAAATCATTTAGATTGGAAAAGACCTCTAAGATCATCGAGCCCAACAGTTAACCCAGCACGGACAAGTTCACCACTAAACCATGTCCCCAGGTGCCAAATCTACACATCATTTAAATACCTCCAGGGATGGTGACTCAAAGCTTCCCTGGGCAGCCTGTTCATATCCTGGGCAACACTTCTAGCAAAGAAATTTTCCCTAATATCCAATCTAAACCTCCCCTGAAGTGACTTGAGGCCATTTCCTCTCATCATTTGTTACTTGGGAGGAGAGGCTGAGCCCCACCTGGCTACCACCTCCTTTCAGGTAGTTGTGGAGCAATAATGTACCCCTGAGCTTTCCTCACCCCCAGCTCCCTCAGCTGCTCCTCATCAGACTTGTTCTCCAGACCCTTCACCAGCTTCCTTGCCCTTTTCTAGGGATGCAAATCACTTAAATATTCCTTATTCAGCAACTGGACTTAGCTGCTCTGTTAAGTTCCACTGAAATCCATAATATGTAAAAATTTATGTTCTTTATCAAACAGGGATGTGCTTTATCAAACAGGGATGTAGTTACCTGCAGAGCTACACTGCACTGCAGGGAAGAGTGTGCATGGGCATGGATATGGCCTTTTATTTTCTGTGATCCTGTGTTTATCTGTAGGTCTGTTATTCCCTTTGTGCCTGGCAGCTGCCTGATAAATTGCGTGGCCGCTGCAGAAAGAGATAAACCCTGCCGCAGCAGTTTGCTGATAACATCACTGTTCAATTTAAGGCAAACGCTAAATCACGGAAATCAACAGTTCATGCAGAGATCAGAGATTAGGGGGTTTCAGAAGCTAACAAGCAATGTGACTTTGCTCTGGAATACAGGAAATCATAGTTCAGCTTTCCATACAAGCATAATAGTGAAAAGACGTGGATTTGGCAAAGCGCTTCTGGAAATTTGGGGGCAGAAAGAAAACTTCTTGTGACTTTTAAAAAACTGGGTTTAGCAGCAGTAGTAGCAATAGTTATAATAATACTTCACATATTTTCTTCACAAATAGTTCTTTCCCGTAGCTCTTTTAACGGTGGGGGGTTTTTGTAGTCAGTAAACACAATCTCAGATTGGGGGCCCACATCAAATGGCATATTTGTGATCTCTGACTGTGTCATACTCATTCTCAGGTTCATATTTCCTGTGTGAGATTCATGATTATGAGTGAAAAAAACGACTTTATGTGCATGATTTGTAATCACTGGTTAAAAGCAAACAATTCCACAGTTAACTCATTCTGCCAAATACTCTTATAGAGGAAATGTAAGTGGCTGTAATTCAGTCAAGGCAAATCCAAGGCTGTATCCAAGGAGAACCCTTGCTGTATTTCTTCTAAACTAACAGCCCCATCTGGGTACATATTTTTAGTTTTCAGTGCAAAAATTGCCAGTAATACCATGAAGGGATGAGATCAATTCCCTTTTTAACTAGGCAAAGCTTAGAAAACAGCCTAACTGCTCATATGTTCTTACAGTTTGCCTGTGTGTTGGTTGTTGACAGCATAAACTGTAGTCCCAGGCAGAAATCCTAGCTCCACCTGATCTCAAAGAAATTTCATCCTGTTTCAAGAAAAAACGGGATTTCAGCTTCATTGATTCACTTGGATTCATACTGCCTAATTGTCTTGAAAAATGAAAGTTTCATATCACGACTCCTAGCACAAATCAATAAGGGAAATATTTTTGTGAATGTTAGTCCTACAGAATTATCTGTCATCCAAAATGTCTTTTTCTCTTTCATTTTGGCAGAAAGTTTTTGTATTTTTTCTCATACTCTTTGACTTTATGGAGGTCTTGGGTGATTCCCAAGATTTCTAAGCATTAACGTTTCCACTTCTAAAAGATACCAGCTGTTTTATGTTTTTTCTTCCCAACTCTTCACACCATCATCAGTCTAAATCCTTGGCTTTATGAGCTCTAGCTGTATCTGACAGCCATATAAATGCAAAGAAGGGCATAATCCTGAAGAGTTCATCCTCACATAAAAGCAATTTTCGTAAGAAAAAGAGAATCATGGAAAGATTAATATCAAGATACACCCAAACTTTGTTTCTTAAGGTGTAACTGTCAGTGTCAGGAATGAGTATCACATGGATCAAAGGACGTATCACACTTCAGCTGGGGACCATGTTCACCCAGCCCAAACACCAAAGCACCTGAGTCTGCTGTTCCCTATGGCTTAGATATCCTTGATGGCCTGGAGCTAAGCAATCAGAAACTCCAGGCACTGACTTGGAGGTCAGCTCCACTTTGCCCAAACCAGGCAGTCAGTGGCTGCAGCAGCCAAAGGTCTTCATCACCCTGCATTCTGCCTAATCATTGCCTAGCGATTGGTTTTACTCCAGTCCTGAATAATTCCTGTACCCCAGTGTGTGTTCCTCAAGAAGAGAAGCAGCTTGGGAGGGTTTGCTCCCAAGCTGTGCCCTACCCCTGTGTACTCATGGGGAATGGGAGGAGTACAACTTTAGGGTAAATCCTTCTTCAGGCTGACTATTGGAGGCACAAAGGGAGAAGTAAAAGAAACATTCACCCAGAAGAAGTGCACCTACCAAGTGCTGTTGAACTGCTCTTAATCCTTAAAATCCTGTAGGAACATGATCCTGATTGGGCTAAAAAGCTATAGCTCCTACCTAGGAATTTAGGCACTAGGACAGGCAGTCGGCTGCCAGGTGGCAGTGAAATTTGTAATGCTCAGGAGGACCACTGTTTTCCTAGGAGCTATATTTCTTCAGTTAGTGATGCATCCTCACCTGGTGCTCTCCAAGCACTGGTTATCACCGTACCTATGTGCATGGGTAAGCTGCAAATCCACACAGACCATTCCAGAGCACAGTGTCATTCATCAACTGTGTTTTCAACAGAGGTCTCAATATTGCGCAAAACTCGTCGTTTGCTAAGTGAAACCAGAGGGCTGTTCTTTTCCTCCAGCAAGCATTCCCCTTGCAAAATCCAGAACTATTCCATTTAAGTGTTCAAAATTTGCTGAGGGAAAGAACTCTTCTTTTTTTTTTCTTAGTATGTGGCAACCAAAACGAATTAAAGTTTTTCCTGAGTGCTGGACAATGTACAACATTTCTCCAAAGTCATAAATAGCTGCTTGGTGTCTGACTAAAACCAGCTCAGAAAAATGCATCCAGTTTTCTAAAGCGATCACTGACAAATGCCCATGAACCCAGGCCTGGAGGCTACAGACAGACCTTAGCTTAGGCAGTGACTTTGGTCTTCCATCAAATGCTGCTTGAGAAACGGGGCTGAAAGAAGAAAAGAAGGGCAAATCCTGAAGGAAGGATGGATGGATGGATGGATGGATGGATGGATGGATGGATGGATGGATGGATGGATGGATGGATGGATGGAGACCTCTCCTTGTTTCCTTTCATCGGGATCCCTGCAAACCAGGTTCCATGTTTATGAACAGTTCAGTTTCTTTGAACACAGTCTGCTCTGGGGATATGGAGTTTCACTGCCCCTTCTGCTGCTGTGGTTTTCATATTATAAGTTTGTGCCAAGAAGTGAGAAACCAGATTGTTACCGTCAAGGTCTCTGGAATCCAGCACCAGGTTTTAGCCCTGCACTGAAGTGCATCTGATAATTTCCTGGTCTTTGGTAGCATAGGAGAAAAAAAATCAGCTTTTTATGTGAGCAGTGACTGGAGCAGCCTGACAAGCCACTGCCCTACCAGAAGCATTTGCAAGGTTTCCTTATCTTCATCTGTCCAACAGGAGAGTTGCAGCAGGTTTCTACAGGCTCAGATGTGTTTCTTTCTCAGTGCAAGGACCCATCATGACACCTCGTTTAGTTTTTCAGAGAGAAGATTGTTTTAATATATTGAGCAGTTTGTTAGTCAATAACTTTTGCATTATTAGGAAGACATGAAGACAGCAAGACTTTTTGTACTTTAACCACACAGTTGACTCTTGCAAGACCATTGGCAACAGCAGCCAATTATGCCATGCACATTATGGCATATATAATTCCCTTCCTCCAAGAAAACAACCACGTGGTTAGATGCCAGGTCTTGCCTGGGCATGCACAGTGGAGAGCTTAGCCTCTGTTTAGAGCTTGTGATAGGCAAGGGGATAAGGTCCTGTTGATTATATCCTTGACATCTGCCCTGGTTCTAAAGGTAAGATTTGATGTGGACTCGTTGAGTGATCTGGGTGAGCCTCAGAGTTAGTAACATGCTGGCTAATGATTTCTGCCTTGCAGATGTTTTCATCCAGTCACAGAGCAAGTGAGTGATGGAAGCTATAATAAAAGATCAAACTCTTTTGTTCCAAAAACTATTCTCTACTCTTCTTTTATGCCTATATATCAAATGCTACAGCTCTTGCCTCTCACTGGACCTTCCACAGAGACTCACTAAACCTTGGAGACTCTAAATAAGGAGACTTAAATCCCATCCCAGCTAGGCAATATCATCACATCAGATATTATTAGACCCACTATTCTGACTATTCCAGAAAGTCTATTGTTTATTTCTCTTCCATCCTAGAAGCAGAGTCTGAACAACTGATTAAATCTCTGTAATCTACATAACCAGAACCTGTATGCAGAATTTTATTCAGCTATTTGTACCACTCAGTGACAGCCTGAAAATTGCATGAGAACACCCAAACTCAGCAGGTGTCAGCAGCTGCAATCCAGGCTGGCACTTGAACACAGATTATGGCACCAAGTGGGTGAATAGCATGAACTCTGTGTTTAATCTCTTCTGTTATATCCACCTCTTTAAAAACCTTCTTCTTCTACACAACAAGGGTGATTGTCCAAGTGGCTATTATTATTATATTGGCTGTTTCACTCTTATTGCTATGAAGGTGACGCCCACCAAAAACCTCCAGCCTTTGAATCAATCATAAAATCATAGAATGGCTTGGGTTGCAAGGGATCTGAAAGATAATCTAATTCTAAATCCCTGCTGTGGGAAGGGACACCTCCCACTAGACCAGGTTGCTCAAAGCCACATCCATTCCAGCCTTGAACACTTCCAGGGATGGCTCAGCTTGCAGCAAGTGACAAAGCCATTGCTTGAACAACCCCTTGATGATCTCCTCTTCTCACAGAAGGAGGATATTTGGTGCAGGTTCTCCACTACACTCAGGAGAATCGATGAGCAGAGGAAGCTCTGAGTTACAACTTGCAGTAGCACAGATCAAGGTAGCTGACTCTGGGCCGAAGCAGAGGGTGCGGAGGCACAGCACGTGTCCTGCATGGCACAGGGTGCCCAGGCACGGCACGTGTCCTGCATGGCACAGGGTGCCCAGGCACAGCACGTGTCCTGCATGGCACAGGGTGCCCAGGCACAGCACAGCGTGCCCGGGCACAGCACAGGGTGCCCAGGCACAGCACATGTCCTTCACGGCACAGGGTGCCCAGGCACAGCACAGCGTGCCCGGGCACAGCACAGGGTGCCCAGGCACAACTCGTGTCCTGCATGGCACAGGAGCCACTGCCTCTGGACAGGACTGAGCAGCAGGAGCGAGGGTGATGGTGGTGACTAACACAGACCAAGTATTGGCAGGAAACGTTCTGCTGACAGCAGAAACAGCAGAAGTGACCCTCCTCCTGCTGAGCCCCGATGGGGTGTTTTTGGATGGCAGCTCACCCAAACTCAGGTTCTCCTGCCCTGGCCTCACAGCCCCTCTGTTATCAGTAGAGAGGGTGGCTGCAGGTTCTCTGCCCTGCCCCAGTCCTCATGCTCACACAGCCCTCGGGCAAGGTTTTAGCTCTCTGCTTTGCCATCTTCTGAAGCACACAAACTGTGTCTATGGAACAGGGAGTGCCTGCGGGATAAAAGAGACAGCTGCAGGTCTCATCATGTTATTTGCTTGTCATAAGCAAAGCAAGAGATCCTAGGTACATTTAATGTTCTTATTGCTGTGTCCTCTTAAGTATGGGTAACTTGGCGTTCATGGGAGAACAGGGAAATAACACTTTTGCAGAAGGTCATTTGTTTTATCTTGTTTCAGACGCTGGAAGACTTGTTTTGTTTTTCCTGTCCTCTTTATGAGATGAAGATTGCAAAACCCTGGTAATGTGAAATTCACTAATGAAAGTGCCACTGGCACACAATTTACTCAGAGCTCTGCTTCTTCAGAGTTTGGAGATTAACTCTGAATAACCAGCACACGAGACTCAGTCCTTCTCAAATACAGTGTATCCTCATTATTGAGGATGAAAATCACGAAAATCATGAAAAGCATTCTCTAAATAATGAGGATTAAAATAATGAAAATCATGAAAATCACACTCTAAATAAAACATTGAAAATTCTATTTTTTAAGATACCTTTTGGTAATTTGAATTTTGCCATTTGTTTTTTGAGCCTTATGATTTATCTCATGCCATTTATGAAGATGATGCATAAAGATTTCAAAAGAAGATACAAAAATATTAAGCTGAGAGAGAGCAAGTCTTCTAGTAAAGGAAATTAGTGAGAATTACGTTCTTTGAACACCCTTAAGTTATCCTTTTGCAGTATCTGGAAACAGTTTGGGTTTTTTCCTTAGAACAACTGAACTATGGCTCCCAACTCGTTGCTTGTCTACAGAAATTTGGACTTTAGGCATAACACTAAACGCTTGGGACTGATAATAGGAACAACAAGCGATAAAAGTGGAACTTGAACTGCTGCCTTATCCCACAGTACAGAACTGTGTTTAAACTGACCTCACCTTCAAAATCAGCCTGGCTGTAAGCCTCTGAACTTCCGAGTCAGGTTCAGCTGGGGCAAGCAATGGGGCTTGTCACTCTATTACTATATTCTGCCTTTTCTGCATGTATGACAGCACGTAAACGGGGACATTTCCTCAGCAGCTTTAAAACACTTCGAGTGCTGACTGGTTGCCATGGCAAGTCAGCACGTTTGGGTAGCAGGCAGGAAACAGGGACCTGCTTGTCCAACAGCAGCTGCTGGGGAGGGCCCTGTGCGTGCAGCAGTGTGGGGATTTTGTAACTTCGGACCTCAGATATGGTCAGGCTGGCTGGGACTTTGCATCCAACTGCTGCCTTTTAGCAGCTTCATTTTAGACAGAAGAATCAAGGGTAAATGATTCACTGTTTCCAGACCAGGAGATCAGAACAGAAGTCTGAACACCATGAGATGTAAGCATTGGTGGTGAAATGCCACCTTTTGCTTCCCTGTTTCCCTTACACCCATCCCATATATCACAGCTTCCTTGGCTGTGCCACTGAAACTGAGGCTGCAGTGTGACAAAATCACTGGAATAATCAGGGTTCAACTTCTCTGGAGGGCTGTTTGAATACAGGAGACATAACCAATACTGGCACCTAAAAACCTGACTGTAACAGGGAGCCCAAACCAGGACATCGTACCTGGATGCAATCTCACAAGTGCTGAATAGAGAGCAGGTTCACAGGGTAATTCAGGTTGGAAAGGACTTGGGGAGGTCGTCTAGTCCAGCCACCTGCTCAAAGCTGGGTCAGTAACAATCTCTCTGGCCTTTCTAGCACAGCCCAGGATGCAGCCAGCTGCCTGCACTGTGAGGGTACACTGCTGACTCATGCTCACCTCACCCCCCCTCAGATGTCTCTGAGCTAGGCAACCTTTGAAGATAATGACAGAAATAGGTGTCTGACCCATTTCAGACATCTGCTTCAGCAGGAGGTGAATCACACTCCAGCAATGCCTGGTTCCCTCCACTGACTACAAAGGGAGACCAGGGTGATTAGCTCTGATGCAAACATCCACACCGTGGTATTTGCTTTCAGCCAGATTAATCCTGCCTCATAAGTTTTGCTGCATCCCCAGATTTTGCTGCAAGATGTCACACATTTGCGTGTGTGTGTGTGTGTGTGTGTGTGTGTGTGTGACATCAGCTTGCAGGGTTCCTTTGAAAGCGAAGAGAGTACAATTAAGAAGGATATATATACACAACAATGCACCAAACTAGAGATACTTGAAAGAGCTGATTCACATTTCAATGGCAGATATTCTAGCAAATATGAACCCTAGTGGTTTCTGAATGTTAGCTTGCTTTAAACATATGCCAGAGATTTTATTTTTAATGCTAAGTAGCATGAAGATATCTTTCTTTTTCTCTTTCTTCTTCTATTTTAGTAGTATCAGTTTGATTTTCTAAGGCGAAATATAAAATTTGGTTTGAAGCAGTCAAGAGTAACAAATTCTGCATGCAACCCACACTGAGATCATCCTTAATTCTGTTTTTTCTCTATAAGGGTTTCAAAAAGGAGAATGTAGTCAGCAAATCTGACTGATTTTAGCTCCTGGTGGAAAGGTCAGGTAAAGTTCAACTCCTTTATAACAGAGGAGCAATTCAGGAGGTCTTTAATCGTTTGTCCTGTAGACTAGGACGGTCCTCATCTTTCAGTGAACGTAATGGTTAAAAATTACATTAAACCTCCCCTTTTTGAGCAACTGCTCTCCTTTTGACCTCTCTGTAACCCTGAATATTATGGCCTGCTATCCAGTTTGAATCACAGATGAGTGTTGCACTTTTTAGATGCATGTTAAATAATCTGCCACTTTCTTCTGACTGAAGACAGACACATGGTCTATGCAGAAAAATCCAGGCAGATAAGGGAGAAAGCATCACATCCCATTCCCAGAAACCAGCCTGGACAAGCAAAGTACGTATTCTTTTAATAAGTATGTTTTGAAATGTTGAGAAATCATTGATCTTAATCTTAAAAGCTGCCTTTAGCCTCCTTTCATGTACTTTGCAGCAGCTTCCTCAGAAGTCCACCACAAGCCTTCCCAGCCATGACAATCTCACATCATCTCCAAGCAACCGACCATGTGCATACAAAATAGAGAAGGGGGTTGTTCATGCTGGTCAGAGCAGATAGAAAAAAATCAGGGGGAAGACAGGATTCTTCCAGAGTCACTTTGAATAATGAGATTGATCAGCCTCTGCAATTCTTACTCCATGAAAACTGTGGATATCCAGCTGCTTGCCTCCAATTGTGCTTAGACTACTGTGTCAGCAGAGGATGGTCTAAACATTTAATCCAATGCAAGGGGTTTTTCAAATCACTTCCTTGGGTCTTAGCATAGCATTGCCAAGCATTCCTTCAATGATGAAATTTTCTATGGAAAGATCTCTCATACAGGTCCCTGGAGAAATTCTAGGGGATCCTTGGAGCAAGCGCTTTCATGATGGAGAAGGAAGCATAACCAAAGAGGAATCTGGCCATCATGCTAGGAGGTATCTAAAGTAGAAACTGGTATTTTTCCAGTTGGTTCCATCTCTTTATTTATGCCTTTCTGCATTCTTATGTTCCTGAAGTTCAGAAGTTGACAGACAGCTCTTCTCTTAGCTTCCTGTTTCTCTCCTAGTTTAAATTTTGGCGTTGCATGTAGCTGTAACCACACTGGAATTTATACCAGGCCTGGGAGGACAAAGATCCTTGTTCCTGGAGAGAGATGCCTGAGCTTAGAAACACCGTGAGATGTGTCCCAACAGCAGTGCAAACCCTGCTCTGTCAGGACAGGACACCAGCATTACAGGTAAACAACGATGGGGAGGTTTAGATTGGATATTAGGAAAAACTTCTTCACGGAAAAGGTGGTCAAGAGGAACACAGTCTGCCCAGGGAAGTGGTAAAATTCCTGTCCCTAGAAGTGTTCAAGAAGTGTGCAGATGTGATGTTTAGGGACATGGTTTAGGTCCAGGGTTTAGGACCCGGCAGTGTTGGTTAATGATTAATTCCGTTAAATCCTTTTTGTATTTATTTATAAGACAGCTAAAAGTGAATTCATGTTCAGGATGCATGACATAGTGATTAACAATAACCCTGGATTTATCAGTAGTAGTTCTAGCTGAGGTACATGTCCACCAGTTTCATAGATGGGTATAACATATCCAGATCTCCAGAGAGTATTTCAAAGAATGCATAGACCTCAGACATGCCTTACCTAAGCTATACACGGACCATATGCTCCAGAAACATGACCAGCACTTTGGATGGTGCTTGTTATCTGACTGCTGACATATTGCCAAAATTATAACAGAAAAAAAAACTACTTTGAAGCAAAAATGCTGTCACTGAGACTAGCAACATAGCCCAGACTTCATTGTTTTAAATAAGTATCTCATATTTTGGGCAGAATGAGTAAGATACAGCAGACGTTCAGCGCAAAAGGATCATTTTCTACTCAGGAAGTTGGAGATTTAATAATAAATGTGGCCTGAGGATTCAAGTTTATAGTCTGATCCTGTGGGAGCTTCTGAGCACTCAGTGCCTTTGAAACAAGCCAGCAGTGTCTGTGAGAGATATTAAATGAGTTCCTCCGGGCTGGGCAAAGGCCAAGGCTGTGAGTGAAGCACTCCTGCCCAGAGACAGGACAGACAACCCCACAGAAATCAGCAGGCTCGTTCTGAGCAACCCAGCCTCCATCCACCACACAACAGCTCATGCTGTGCCTCCTCTGGGGCTTCTCATCCTTGTCCATGCCCCACAGCCTCTGCCTTGCACTTCAGCTGGACAGACGCTACACCTGCACTCAATCCACTTCCAAGGTCACCACACCCGCTCCAAACACTGCTTGCAACAGTGACTTCCAAGAAAAATAAGCCATCAAATCATAGAATCACAGAATGGAAGGGACCTTAAAGATCATCTCATTCCAAGCCCCCTGTCATGGGCAAGGACAACTTACACTAGAAAAGGATGCTCAAAGCCCCATCCAACCGGAACACTTCCAGGGATAGGGCATCCACAGCTTCTCTGGGTAACATGTTGCAGTGTCTGAGCAGCCTCACAACAAAGATGTCCCTGTACATCAAATTTTTCTTAGTTCATTGTCTCCTTTTACACCTTTTTATGAAAGTTGTAGGAAGCATCACATTTGCACAGCAGGCAGGGAGTGTATGAAAGTTTAACAGTAAGGCAAAGATCAAAAAAATATCTTATCACAACAAAACCCCGGGCAATTTCTGGTTAATCTGAATCTGCTCTCTGGTAGGAGTACAACGAGTGGTAAATGTCAGTGTAAAGTCTCCGTGGAAAGCCAGTTCTTAAAAAAAGTGTTGCAAATATCACATTCGTTTCCTCAGATCATCCCATTTCTCAGCCGTTTGAGAGCAGGGTCTGTACACCCCTCTGTAGATGTGTATCACACGTGGCTGCAAGTCAGGTATCACTTCAGGGCAGCAGGAATGCAGCAGCATTACATCACCTGCTGCTCCACTCTCTGGGGTGACCTCACAGCTCAGGAAACACCTGCTGTCAGCACTTGCTATCTTCTCTAAGGGCTGATAAGGCGTTGATTTTAAAATCTGCATGTTACCTCACCTGCCCCCAACACCAACTACTGGCTGTAAGGTACTTGAGCAGTTTATTGCAGCTATAAAATTCATGTGCCACTCATAAGCATTTTGGTAAAACATTATGCATGTATTTCTATCAAATACATCTTTCATGTCATTTGTTGAAGTGAATAAAGTCTCTCGTGAGGTCTCCCAAGTACCTGATTTGTGGTTTTTTGAAATCTCATGTATCACTGCTGAAAGCTATATGAAAAGAAAAAAATACCTTAATACAGGGAATACAGCAAAGGACACACAGAAGGCACGCTCTCAGATCAGGGCACACCATCCTCAGGGCAGAGCAAAAACAAGCCCAGAGCCTGTCTGGGCAGCCCAGGAGCACCCCCACGGGTAGACAGATTTGTCAAAAGGCAATTTGCTCTTCTCTAGCACAACCCAGTCCAGTGAGAAATGAAACTGGGGGCTGCTGGGTGCTGGGGATGGATGCCTGGGGGCTGGTCTGAATGGAAAATGGGGCATGGGGAGGAGGTGAGCTGATTCACATTTCAATGGCAGATGCTCTAGCAAACATCAACCTTAGTGGTTTCTGAATGTTAGCTTGCTTTAAACATATTTCAGAGACTTTATTTTTAATACTCTAGGTAACATGAAGATCCTTTCATTTTCTTCTTTTACTTTGGTAATAGCAAATTGATTTTCTAAAGGGAAATAGAAAATTCTGCTTTGAAGCAGTCAAGAGAACCAAATTCCCTATACTGAGATCATCCTTAACTCTGGTTTTGGTAACCAAAACCTGAGGGGATGAGGCTGTGAACATCCATCTCAGTGTGGGGACATCCCTGAGGGTCCCATGCCGTTGTAGGAGCACCCCTGAGGGACTGCAGCTGTAGGTGACCCACACCCACACACCCTGGAGGAACTGTGGCCATGGGGAAAACAGCAGTGCAGGCACATCCTGAGGGACTGCAGAGGACCCAGAGGTGACCCTCACAATATTGGGGACACTAAAAAATCCCTGTGAAGACACGCTAGAAGCAAAGAGCAGCAGAGAAAACCTAGAGAAAAAAATGGTGGCAGAGAAAATGAACAAGCAAAAAGCATCAGCAAGATCCAGTTCCATGCACAGCCTCAAGAGAAATGATGGTGCCAGCAGAGAAATGAGAGCAGGATAACTGTGACATGGGGTGAAAGTCAGGGAAGTCGAGGCTAGGAAAGGGGACGTAATAACTGTTTGATTCAGGGGAAGGAGGGCAAAAGGTGTTTGTTTGTGTCTTTTTCTTTTCTTTTTTTTTTGGTCAATATTAATCAGTCATCAGAAATTTGTGCTGTTTGTAAATAAATTAAGTAAAAATTCCCAGCGCTGAGTCTGTTTGGCCTGCAACTTCCCTCTCTACAGGAATTAGTGTGTTTGAGGCTTTCATCAAGGAGCTTCCCTGGTAAATCAGCTGTCTCTCCTCAAAGAAAAAGGCACAGAGTGCTGCCAGGCATACCTGATGCCAGAGACCACACACAGACACCATTCACTCCTGTTTGGGGGATGAGAGGAGCAGTGTGTTTTGCTGTAGTTTGTTTAGAGGCCGTGGAAGCCTTTGTGCAGTTTGCTTTTGCCTTACACAGTGCCCGTGCCAAGTGTTCCCGAAGGAGACCAGGCACTGAAACAGAATCAGCCAATTCCCAGCATTTCCTCTGTGCACTGAGTAGGTTTGCTGTGCATGTATCCTTTAAACAACCTCAGACCAGGCTGGAACCAGCAATGCTGCCAAGGAGACAATTCTCTGTGCCCAGGGTGGGAAGATCTGGGTAACAGGCTTCTCTGCTACAGCTCCTCCTTAGTGAAGCCTACCTGGTGGATGCCTGTTTTCCAGCTTTTTAAAGATGTGCAGACTTTCATTTACATCCATAAACTCACGGAAATTTCTCAGCAAAGTGGGATTTGTGCCCACGTATCTGCATTCCCATTTGGATGGGAGTAATTAGCAGCTCTAAATTTATTTTTTTTTTGTTTAGAAAGATGAGGTTATAGTCTTCATTAATTCATTTCTTATTTGAGTTGTTGCCTGTGACAGACCACACACTGTCTATTTGTGGCCCAGCACCTCGCTCCCTCCCCACGCTACACAATGTGTCTGACTCCATAGAATCATAAAGCTTGGAAAAGTTCTTTAAGGTCATCAGGACTAATCATTAATCCAGCACTGCCAAGCCCACCATTAAACCATGTCCCCAGGTGCCACATCTACATGTCTTTTAAATACCTCCAGGGATGGGTGACTCAGCCACTTCCCTGGGCAGCCTCTTTGAATGCCTGATCCCTGCAAATGCACCTCCCAGCAAAACAATCCAAAAAAATGATATCTCTAATTTTCACCTTAAACACTATACTATTGTAACAGAAATAAATTTCTTCAAAACTCTAAAAATAATTTTTATCAACAAAAATATTCTTTCTTCAAGCCTAACCCTGAGTCATGGTGTCACTCAGATGATGAGATTTATCCATGGTTTTGGTTATTACAGTCTTCAGCACAAGTCATTTTACCTTTGGTATGCTGCTCCCATCTCTGCCTTTTCAAAACCAAAATTTTCAGTGTGTGCTGGTACAGAAGCTCGGGACAAAAAAACCCCTCTCCTTCCCTGCATGCAAAACTCAAAATGAAGCTATCCACCTACCACTGGTATCTCAGAAATACACCCCCACGTTTTCGCTTGCTCTTCTCCCACACTGTGCTACCTTACCAGACTCAGGAACTTGGCTTCCAGCCTCGAATTACTCAGAAATATAATTGGCAATAGAAAAGTGAAGAAGCCCCACTCCAAACCCCACACCTTACAAACACACACTGGTGGCCTAAGACAAGGTGACGTCCTAGTGAGGTGTTAAAGAGTCCATGCCCTAGGCCAGTGTGACACTGTTTTGGAGCCAAGAATAGGCCATGAAGGTCTTTAAGGGTCTCAACCAATGCAGCAGAAACACACAATCATAGAATGTCCTGAGTTGGAGGGGACCCACAGGATCACTGAGTCCAGCTCGCAGCCCTGCACAGCACCATCCCCAAGAGCCACACCATGTGCCAGAGAGTGCTGTCCAAATGCTTCTTGATCTCTGGCAGGCTTGGTGCTGTAGCCTGCAGTGAGGTCTCCCCTCAGTCTCTTCTCCAGGCTGAACAGACCCAGTGACCTCAGCTGTCCCTCATACAGCTTCCCCTCAAGGCCCTTCACCATGTTCATAGCCATCCTTTGGATGCTTTCTAATAGCTTTATATCTTTCTTTTCCATAACAATTTTGGCAAAGGGAAGGCTGGAGGTGTTTCCTGTCACCTCCTGCCTCTCTTCCTTCTCCATGTCCACACAACAGATCAATTTTTACCACGCCCAGAGGATCCAGTGCTCCAAGGCAGGACTCTCAAACCCTCCATGGGCAGAACTGCAGGGAAGGAGACCTGACTGCATGGAGAGAAAGGCCCCCTGCACCCAGGACTGCGTTTGCTCCATGAACTGGCCTGCACATCCACCAATGGCATGTGTCACATTGGACAAGATCATCCCACCCAGCGGCTTAGCAGATGCTCCCAGCCACAGGTCCAGTCAGGCTTTCACTCCTTGTTGGTCTGTGGGTCCTCCCCAGTCAGTGTGCTCGGATGCTGAGTGGGACCCAACACGATCAGGTGTAATTTTGTCCCTTGTCAGGGGCAGAACAGCTAGAATTTCAAGTCCAGCATCATTTAATGTTGGAATTTTTTAACATCCCCAGTAACACTGCAAAAACAAAGTGCATGCTGATCTCCTCTGCTGAAGAAAGCAAGAATAAGTCACTCAAAAGCCCCCCGTGGTTAAGTCAAAAAAAAAAAAAAAAAACTGTATTATTTCAGGTTCAAGATGGCAATGGCCACAAGTTGTACCTCGAAGGGGTCAGATTTGACCCTAGAAAACTTCTTAAGCAGGAAAATAATATAATCCTGGAAGAATAAATCTCTGCCATACAGAGGGATAGTAGAGCCTGCATCCTTAGAGGTGAAGTGTAAATCAGACTAGCAATGGCTTTGTCTGATGCTACAGAAGCCCTGCCTTCAGCTTGAGGATGTACCAGAGACCTTCAGAGATCCCTTACAACCAGCATTCCGATGATTCTGTGAAAATGCAACCAGAACTGAGAGCTGTATACAACAACTGCTTTATTATTTGAATAATACCATTTACTCCCATCTGCCTGGAAGTTTATCTCTTGCCTACATGTTGCAATGCCATATCTAAATATTTCTCAGGTTTTCTTTCTGAAAATTCTAACAGTGGCACCTAAAAGCAATCTGTTCCTTGAAGGATCTTCTCTATTGGCCTGAAGTTCATCTTCCTGTATAGAAGTAAAATAGGGAGTAAGAAAAAGGGGATAAGACCTCAGATAAGGTAAAAACTTAAAGCTTAGTGAAATTTGTCATCAGATGCTGAAAACGGATCTGGCCTTTTCAAGTATAAGCCCTGCATTGCTACACGCTGTTGCACACCTATGTCATTAACCCAGAGCTCATAAATAATGTTAGATAGACTAATTTCTGATTATACACTAAGTTTAATGCCAGAAAAGACTCTCCGAACATTTGGTTTTGCCTCTGGAATATCAATAACTTTTACATTTAACCATTCATACACGAACGACAAGCTTGTGCTTGACAACTTGTATCTTCCAGAAAGACTTTATTCTCACAGAAATCAACATTCTAGTTCATATTAGATGCAGAAGTGGGACACCATCATGCCTTGTTCTGGTCATGAGGAGGTGAATAGAACTGTCACTTTCTGTGGAAAACATAGGAAGATAGACTTGTGTTGCACAACTGACAGAAGGAGAAGGGCTCAAGCTACACGAGTAAGCATGTTTCAGCATTACCCTGACCGTGCTGATCTTCCCTGAAAAGATCCATGAAATGTTTCACAGCTCTGCCCCCCTCAGCCTGATTTGCCATCCCCCAAATGCTGATGGTGCTGAATTCACATAAAGAGACTGAAGTGTTGTAGGAAGAGTGACAGCACCGTGTCGGATTTGTTCCTTGTTACTCAGCAGTTTTTAGCATGCCCTGTTATGAGTCTTCACTCCTTCTGCACAGGGACTGAAAAGGTCAGTCCTTTCTGAGCAGTGTTGACAGGAGTGGATTGCAGCAGGGCACCCTCACTAGATTTGCACAGCTATTCTACAGATTAAATGTGGTTTGTGCAGCTGGCAGGCCCTTCGAGCTGATGCTATTCCCAGGGAACAACACCAGCACAGTCCAGGCACCTTCCCCATGACATGAGAGGGAAGATGTTCTTTCAGACCTGATGGGCCCTTTCCACAGGGAAAAGATTATAGAGGCTGCTCGTGAAGATTGATCCTGCTGTCCAGAAGCCATGGATTCATCTTCCCCTCATCTTGGCAAATCCTTCTGGGACCCCACCAGAAACCTTACAAAACAATCCCTTGCCTCTCTGCCAGGATATCAGCTCTCAGAAGAGTAGAGTGAGGGTTGGCAAGAACAGTTTTTCTTCATTTGGTGCTGCTTTATAGCAATTTAGTGAAATGATCCACCCAAAGGGACATAAATGCTGCATTTGGAAGGACAGGTCAACACCTGGTGGAGCAAGCTCAGAGGAGGGCCAGCAACATGATTAGAGGCATGGAGCACCTCTTCTACAAGGAAAGGCTGTGAGAATTGGGTTCATTCAGTCTGGAAAAGAGACAGTTTAGGGGTGACCTAACTACAGCCTTTCAGTACCCAAAGGGAGCCAACAAGAAAGATGGAGAGGAGCTTTTTACAAGAGCATGTAGAGACAGGACAAGGGGGAATGGATTTAAACTGAAAGAGGGTAGGTTTAGATTAGATATTAGGAGAAAGTTCTTTGCTGTGAAGGTGGTGAGACACTGGCACAGGTTGCCCAGAGAAGCTGTGGATGCCCCATCCCTGGAACTGTTCAAGGACAGGCTGGATGGGGCTTTGAGAAACCTGGTGTTGTGGAATGTGTCCCTGCTCATGGCAGGGGAGTTGGAACTAAATGATCCTTATGGTCCCATCCAACCCAAACTATTCCATGATTCTATGATTTCATCTCCAGATAAAGGAGAGAGAAAAAGCAAAGGAGGATGAGCCATCTGTCCCATCCAACCCAGTCCATGAGTTGGATGTCCATGCCGAGTTGGATGTCCATGCCAAGTTGGATGAACAAGGTAACTTTCAGCTTTCATCCACCCTGTGGCACGGATAAAAAAATGTCCTGTTAGAGCTCTTTCATGCTGATCTGAGAGATTTCATGTCATGGTGTGGTAAATATAAGAGGTTCTCCTACAGCTCTGAAAACTTGGCTGTGATTGCTTACAAAATATGTGACTTATCTCACAAAATCCTCCCCTGCCCTCTAGAAATGTCACTGCATCAGAAAACACAGCTTGCTTCTAGAAGGATAACATGACTGATGAACCAAGGCAGGCCAGAAATATCCTTGGGCTGGCACACAAAGAACACAATGCCAAATGGGGACAGGATGATGATGGACAAGATGAACGGTGTCATCGTGACCTGGCACCATTCTCACACTCTTGTGGTTCACTAAAAGGCACCACAGAGGGGGTGGAACAAAAGCATAACACTTTCCTGGTGATTTAATCTCACTATTGAATGAACAAGGGCATCTTTCAGATGCTCAGGCTTTTAACTATTTGCAAAAATACTAGAAGAGCATTTTGACAATTGTGAGAAGCAGGCCGGCTTCAAAGGGTAGTAGGAACAAGCAGGGGGTCCCTCAGGAACGCAAAAAAGGGGCCTTACAAACAAAAAGGGACAAAAGTGAAAGAAAAAATGTAGAACAACATCTACAGATCATATAGGCAAAGCTTGAAAGTAAAAATAATACTTATTCATGTTTTAAACAGGATGCCATGGTTCATCATGTGGACAAGGCAAGGTGGCTAAATGGGATGCACACACAGGGCTGAAAAGGAGATTGTATGAGGGGAAAAGGAGTCAAGGAACCTGGTACGCTTGAACCAGGGACTAAATTGCTTCTATCCCAAGTGTTGCAGATACACATATCATGCAGGAAACTGGGTCTGGTAGCAAGTCTGTCTGAACAAGTCTATCAAGGAAGGATGGCTTCCTGAGTGGTGTCCAGAGTCTGGCTTTCTGAGCCTAGGGAACCAGAGGCTAAAAAGGTGTGTTAATTGCTTTCTATAAATACAGCAAGAAGGAAAGGAAAAGCAAATAGAGGAGAGGAAAGGATCCATTTAACCTAAAGCACAGGGTTGGCAGGAGAACAAATAAGTACACACTGTCCACAAATATACTTAGGCTGAAAATTAGAAGGCTTCTTGCCTCTCAAGTGATCAGAATCTCTTCCAAAAGCAAAACATAACATTTCTTTGAAAACAGACTTTCAGTGTAAATTCTTTCAAAAGCTTATAAAAGAGATTTCTGTGATAGCAGGGGAGTTGGCTAATAAGCTGAAAGATCTCTTGTTTCTAGAAACAGCAGTCTAGACCCAGAATAGTTATAAGAAGGTGGTTTAAAAATATTTATTTTGCATGCTTAACTAGAAATCATTCAGCCCGCAATCACGCAAAACCCTGCTGGTGCCTCCATTGACTTCAGTGAAGTCAAGTCCTGTTTGTGAACCTTCAACTCACCTATTGCTACTTCAGCTCCCTGAGAGCAAAGGGAATAGGGAAGAAGAGCCCCCTAAAATTATTAACAAACACATTTCTTCCCCCGAATCATAAGAAACAAAACAGAAAAAGATGTGGATTTCATAAGCACTACTGTGGAGCTGCAAAGCTGTTCTGAGATTGCCACTGGCACCTCAGATTTCATACAAAGAAGAATTTTTTTACAATGAGGGTGGTAAAACACTGACACAGGTTGCCCAGAGTGGTAGTGGATGTCCCTCCCTGGGAACACTCAAGGTCAGGTTGGACAGTGCGCAGAGCAGCTTAATCTTTAAAGGTCCGTTTCAACCCAAACCATTCTATTTTTGTATGATTCTATGACCTCAGTTCTCTCTCAACCAGTGCCTGTGCAGAGTTACTTCAGTGCAGCTGTGATGCTCCAGGTTTATGCTGCACCTTATTCTGCAGGAGCCTCACTCTGTGCAGAATTTGGGTGGAGCTGGGCAGTGCCACCTGCCAGCCAGGAGCCCCCGACTGCTCTCCGAATATTGCTGCTGCATCGAGGTTCACACAACAAAAGCAGGGAGGGACACATGACATAGGCAAACCTTTGAAGCTGCAAATGACTTTGAAAAAAAACACTAGTGGTTAATTTGCCAAGTCACACAGAAGACAAAGTGCCACATTTTCCCTGTGTTTCCCATGGAGCCCAAACTCTTTCCCAGGGCAGCGGCTTTGGAGAGGAATATAGTTGAGCATTCGACACATGCACTGTTTTCGGCTGTAAGAGCTGTTAGTAACTTTTTGTGAAAACAGTCCACTAAGTTTGCTTCCCGTTCCTTTCCAGCCACTTTCACTGCCTCATTTGCTGGGACTTTTTATTATGATAGGTCATTTCATGTGGCTCATTGTGTTGAGATATTTTAGTACATTGTTCATGATGCAGCACTTTGCACTTGAAATAAATTCTGTAGTCTACTTTTCTGGCTTTATTTTTAAACTCTGCCAGGTAACTGACAAGGGACAAGCTGACCTGCATTTTCTCAGAGAATTCATGCTTCTTAGATTTGTATAGGATGAGACATGGTGGTGTGTGGTTTGTGTCTCCAGCAATGGACTGATATTCCATTCCTTATTAGAAATTCAGAAATACCTTTTATTTACATGGGTGTTTCCCTGAATTTTAAACAATGCTGAAGCAGTGCCAGCATCAGGCTCTACTGTGGGCAGCAGAAAAGAGGGCCAAAGGAGAACATAAAAATGGTGAAGGGTCTAGAGGGGAAGACATATGAGGAGTGACTGAGGTCACTTGGCTTGTTCAGCCTGGAGGAAACTGAGGGGAGACATCATTGCAGTCTAGAGCTGCCTCAGGAAGGGAAGCAGAGGGGCAGGCACTGACCTCTTCTCTCTGGTGACCAGTGACATGATGCTGTGTCAGGGGAGGTGGGATATTATAAGAAGGTTTTTCTCCCAGAGGGTGGCTGGGCACTGGAACAGGCTCCCCAGGGCAGTGGTCACAGCACCAGCCTGGCACAGGTCAAGAAGCATTTGGACAACACTCTTGGGCACATGGTGTGATTCTTAGGATTGTCCTGTGCAGAGCCAGGAGCTGGACTCAATGATCCTTGTGGGACACTTCCAGGTCAGGATATTCTACAATCCTATGACTATTTCCAAGGGGAAAAACATTCTAGAATGGAAGTTATTTTTGGTCAGTTCAGCACGTCCTGCGTGCAGCCCTTACCTCAGTCCATGCTCCTTTCCATGTCTACCCAAGCTGTGCTGAACTCTCCAAGCCTACACTCTGCTGAAGCCCAGGAACAAAGCCCTGGATTTTCTGTGATATCAGTCAATTCACCCTGTGATTGGCTCAGTTGGTCAGAGCAGGGTGCAAATAACATCAAGGTTGTAGGTCCAATCCCTGCACAGGCCATTTACTTAAGACTTGGACTCGATGATCCTTGTGGGTCCCTTCTAACTCAAAACATTCTTTGAATCTGTGAATAACCCAGTCTCTGCCCCAGGTCTGAGTAGTTTTGAAATAAACGGAGGAGCTAGAGCAGGATGATCCTGTGGGAATGTGAAGGGGCCACTAAGGGAAAGGAAGGACAACCAAGAGCTTCTGGTCCCAGACACTTCTCTGTGGGAGCCCTTGGTGATGGGTGTCTGTTTTGGACCTGTTGTTCTGGTTTGGGTCAGGGTTGGGGATAGAGCAAGGACAGAGACCTCATGCTGGTGGGCTGTCAAGGGGCTTGCCAGGATCTGAAGTCAATTCACAGAGTCTCTTTCTTCCAGCTTTTGAAGATGGATGCTACATCTGTCCTTTCCCAAACTGCAAAGGTTGTGCACGCACTTCAGGAGCTCTATAAAATAAAGCTTAATAGTTTAGAAAGTCATCTTGCTAGCCCTTAGGTACCCCAGAGTGTATTTCATCAAACCCTTCCTTATTTTAATCCATCCAGCCTGGCTGGATTTAAAGCCTCAGATATGATGTCTTTCAAAAGCAGAAAGGTTTCAGTTCCTAGGCAAGGCACCACTGACTTCAGGCTAGTTATCCATAAATCTGTATTCCTTATTACCATCAAAGTGATATAGAGAACTATTTCAGAGTCGTATCACCATTTGAAAGAGCCTGAAGATCCTGAGCAGAAAGGATGAATTATCACCCTGGGTGAGAATTTTCACTTTTGGAATTTTTAACAGACTTTACTGAATCAGATGCTCCAAATCTGTCCTATTCTTCACTGGAAACTACTATTTCTTTTCCTGTAGTTTCCTGGTTTATTGTTACTGTGTATTTGCCTTTAGTACACCAGTCCAAAAGCTATTTATTGTGGGAAGCATGCACAAGACTCTTCCCCACTCAAACTGAGTACTTTGGGTTTCATTTAGAAATGCTGTGCAGGAGATTTCTGCCATTTCAGGTAGTATCATAAACATCTCTGTGTTCAGAGTCAGTGAGAATTTGTTGTAACAATTAATTCACTGCTAGAAGGTGCTCAAAACAGAGCAGATGAGCCTGGTATAAAGGCCAGCATACAGCAGAATCAGCAGTATAACTCTACCATAAGAAATTGCAGCTAGTCTCTATTTGAGTAAAACTTCACAGAGAAGTTACTTGCTTAGCTTTGAACTAACTTTTCAGTCAGTCTGCCCGCTTTCACGATAGAAATAAATAAAAGCAAAGGTAATCCTCTGATGCTTTGGAACACAAAATGTTTTCCATAAATCCAGGAAAAAATTATAGCTTGTGTGCAATAATGTCGAAGACCCCTGACCATAGCTCAGCATCTCACCCCATTACACAAGGCATGAACAAAACAAAACCACTGTCCTTCTGCAGCTCACCATTCACTTCAGGACACCAGCTTACACCTCTCCTGTTTTCCTCTGCTTCCCCCCAGGAAATCTCACTGTGGTGATGTGCCAGCGAAGGAGCCATGGACCAGACTCAGCTGCAATATGGGATGAACGAGGAACTTGCCTAAGGTACTGGCCAGAAGGATGCACACCCACGTCCTGTCCCTGAGGGTCTCCTTGCTCTAAGAGTAGAACCCGGGTTTCACAAGAAGGGCTGAGCTCCTAGATTTCATTCTCATGCCTATTATTTTTCTTTCAGAATCCTTTTTAATACCCAATTTATTCAAGTAGGGGTGATGTTTACAGTTAAAACCCTACCTAAAAATGCAACTGTTACTACCTTGAGGCAAAGGGGTGAGCCCTAACCTTTGAGACGGAAAGGCAAATCTCCAGACCATGGGGATTGGTGACGTTGAGCACTGCAGGATCTAAACTACTCTTGCAAATTTGTTTTTCAACAAGAACTGAGTTGCAAATCAGCAGAACACCAAGTCCTGCTTGGAGCAACTGAGCAGTGAAAAGCACTTGTCACAAAGGTTGTGTTACAAAGGTACATGTAAAAATTCTAACTAAATGGCAGTACCAGAAAATGGCAGTACCAGAAAATGGTAGCCAGAGTAATTCTTGCACAAGTGCTCCTCCATCAAGCCATGACAAACAGTTCACTGCACCCACACAGGGAAACAGCCCCAGAAACCCCCCTGGAGGCTCCAGCAAGAGCCACACACCACCTGTCCCTAGAGGAATACAGAGTGACTCTGGACAACCATAAATGACGCTCCAGCCTCAGTTCTCCGCTCTGCCCACCCTACCCCACTCTCCAGGAAGTTCTCCACCCTGAGCACATTCAGTCACTCACTGTTCAAGCTCAATTTGCCTTTATCACCAATATGTTTCACCTGAGCCAATGCACAGAATTTAGAGGTGGTTTTCTTCTCAGCTATCCAGCTTCCATCCATCAACACAACAGCAGGGCCAACATACAGTAATTTTTTTTCATTGTTCACCAGTCTGATTCATGAAGGCTTTCCAAAAATTTACAAGCAAAGGCCACAAATACCCTTTCTCAGCATTTGCAAGGTAACAGATTGGCTTGTGAGTTCATATAATGGTTTGGTTTGAACTGGAAGGGATCTTAAAGATCACCCAGGTCCAGCCGCCTTGCCATGGGCAGGGACACCTTCCACTAGACCAGGATGCTCAAACTCTATCCAACCTGGTCTTGAACACTTCCAGGGATATGGAAAGGACGCTTCAAGCAATTTAAAACAAAAAAACATTTCTTTTGGGGGGGAAATTTCATCCTTTTCCCTGGTCCTTCCTTGCACCTGCTAAGTTTTGGCATTTGACAACTGGCTTGGCTGAGGACAAAAAATGCCAGCCAGGTTTGTCCAGAGGGTGCCACAGACACAGTGAGAGGTGTTTCAAATTCACAGGAAGAAACCTCTATATGACAAATTTTGTTCCATCAGCCAGTGCTATCATTTCTGTGAGTGCCACTAATGCTGACAGCTGAACAGAAAAACCTGGAAGCCCTCACCGACAAAGCATACTTCCACAAAAACGTTTGGGTTTCATTTATAGGACAGGGTATGCCATGTAACTGTCCTCAAAGCTCTCTTATAATCAGCTGTTATACCAAACTGAGAAAACATTTGAAATGTGTACTGTGGTACTGTGCTTTAGATCCAGTATTACTCCAGTGTTACTGTTCATTTCTAGGAGCAGTTTGGACAACGAAGAAGATGGAATACTTTAAAGTTTTGCTGGCTACAAGAACATCCCAACAGATAAATTCAGAGATTAAAAAGCTTGAAAGAAAATAATAAATGAACCAAACTCTGCAAGATTTAATTGATTACATACACATGAAAAATACTAAACTTGAGAAGAATGAACCAGAGGCACAACGTGTAGGTTGGCAGCAGTGCAGCAAAAAAGGGCCTGGGGTTACAATGGATCAAAAAACAAAGATGCACCAACAATATGAGACTCTCTGTGAGACAGGAGATAATTACTCTGTTCTGGCCCACTCTGGAAAATCCTCAACTAGACCACTGTGGCTCAATTAGAGCGAACAGAGACAAACCGGGGAGATTAAAGCACAGCAGCCAGAATGATGAAAGGACTCAAAACTGTGGCCTACAGGCAAAGGCTGAAAAACAGGGGTTTGTTTCCTCTAATAAGGGGGAAGTTTGAGGGGTTAAAACTTGCAGCTTTCCTTTGTGTAAAAGGCTCAATACTGAGCTATTGCCCAGTAAAATAGGAGAAAGATAAAATCATCTTTGAAACAAGAGAAACGTGGGTGGGTTATTGCGTACCTGTACAGACGAAGACCCCTTGACATAAATAGGAGACTTCAGACAGACTAGATATGCTTAATCCCATGTCACTATTAATTATGCTTGATGCCATTCCCAGGGAGTTGTCCTGCTGGAGCTATGCCTGTCTAGATCCATATCTGAGCCCACACAGAGCACAGCATCCTCAGCAGATGGAGTTAGTGCTGGACAGCCAAGAGGGGCCCGGAGTGAAAACCTGCCATGACCCGCACTGGATGTGAATGTGATCTTCTGCTCTGCTAAAAGCAAAGCTCACGTGTGGCCTTACCTAAATCCTGTATCTGACAGCAGGGGAAAGGGAGCACGTGCCATGTGGGAGCTGCCTTGGTGACTCACAGAAAGGTTTCTTGCCTGTACTTTAGGGGAGAGAGAGCATTTTGTTGTGGGATAGGCAAGTTTAAAAAAGGGGAGGTTCTTTAAACCAAGGAGATTGCTGCACCATGTAGGCAAATCTTGGTTTTATAACACAAGCAACCATTTGGAACAAGGTCATGGCTGTTCTTAGCAACACTGGTACTTTTCTGCAGCAAATTCTACTTCCAACAGTATCCTCCTGTCCAGTTGTAGGCAAAGCATGACACAGAGCAGTATTTAGTGAATTTCTTTTCTAATAACACCCAAGAGCTTGAAATCTGCCAGGGTAAGGGCTTACTACAGTCCTACTGTTGCTGAAGGGAATTAAAAAGCTTGACTCAAATCCACCCTAACAGGCAGCAGATGTAACTTCCATCTCCTTGCTGGAGGTGCATCCAGCTGTGCTGCTCCTTTGTGTGTGAGCTGTCTTTGTCCTGCATGGCCCACTCCATGCAACAGCAAAAGCCTCAGACCAAAACCTTTCAACCAACTCCGTGATCAGCTTCTGCAGAGCAGCTGTTTCTGGTGGAGTAGCCTTGATCTCCGAGAGCTGCTGGCATGAGAGAGCTTTGACTGTGTGAATAGGGATAAAGGATCAAGTCCTGAAATATTTTATCTGAAACAACCTGGGAATATTCCTCCTTGCTGTGAGCAACTCCGCACTCAGTCATCTCAAGTAGCTGCTCTGACAGGATTTAAGTCCCCATAATTAGGTCTTTCACATATAAAAATCCAAAGCACAGCCTTCCAGTTTTAAATAGCCCTGGCCTGTGTTCACCCTTCCGCCTCAGCTCTGAGCGGCTCTGCCTTGTGTCTGTGGAGGCTGTGTCATTATCCACCCACAGCAGCAGCAGGAAATTTTCCTGGGGCCGAACCTAACTTTTGTTTTAGTTCAGTTTCTGACACCTCGCTCCCACTCCCGTCCTCGGGAACAGCTCCCAGAGAGGGTGAGTCACTTCACAGCCTTGGGAAGACAGAAATGAGGAGCTTTTCTGGCTCCAGCCCCTTCCTAAAACAGCTTGCACGGTCCGGGGGCATGCACAGGTGCAGCCCCTGGAGGACTGCAGCCAGCACAGAGACCTTTCCCTGTCACCGACTGGGGGTCCCAAAGATCTTGCAGAAGGTCTGGAGGATTTTCCCCCTTTGGCCCAGCACACACACACAAACAGCCCACATTCCCTGTTCCCAGCTAAGGTGTGACTGCAAACAAGGAGGCGTAAGCCTGCAGGGATGGGCAGCAGGCAAAGCAGCAGCTGCTGGCTGTGGGAGCTGCTGTACCTTCTGCTGCACCTTCCACAGACCTCCTTCCTTCTCCCTTAGCTGAGCTGGCTCAGCAGGTTCCATCCTCTGTCTCTGCTCTAGAGGTCTCCTCACTGCCATGGTCTGCAGTAATTTCCTGGCAGCATCTCAGCCACAGAGAAGCCCCAAGACAAAAGGACCTGGGACGGTGGCGATGGTGCTGTTGGTCACCTTTACACCCCTGGCATGGTGAGAGGATAGTGGGGAGGTCTCTGGGTGGCACCTGCCAGCTGGGAATGTGCTCTGGACAGAGGAGGCAGAGAGCTGGCAGCTGACAGATAGCTCCACAGGCAGAAGTAAGTTGATTTTAAAAACTTTTTAAAGATTGGAAAGAGTTAGTGATAAGGTCTAAACACAGTCTGCTATTCAAAGGAGAGTTCATGTTTAAAGTAGGAGACTTGGGCAACTTCAATGGCAAATAATCACAATTTTCATCCCTGACACAAAAGTTGATGTGTTTGTATGAGTTTCAGAGTGCTTCAAAGAGAGGTGAGAATTTACATGTCCTAAACACACATGAAATTGAGGATTATTCACAGAACAGCAACATAAGGCTAACCTCACTGGCTTACTGTGCCTGCAAGAGTATTTGTCTAGTCATGGATAATTGTCAGAATATTTAGAATTATGGTTTGGAAAAGCATAAGAGATCTGGAGATCTGTCTGAACCCTCTGACCCATCTCTTTGCAAATGCAGGCTGGCTGCTTCACACAACTGGGCTTTCCTGTTGAGTCCCCTGGCACTGCTGTGTGTGTTCCTGGCTAGACACACCACGAGTGAAACCTCTCCTGTGTGAACAGGGCGGCTGTTCGTGCAGTCTTAGCCAGGAAAGCAAACAAAACTGAAAGGCAAATGTTATCTGACCACTTCTAAACTTCAAAAGCATTTAAGATCAAGCTGTGATGTTGGTATATAGATTTATGTTTAAAAAATAGCAGCACTTGGAAGGGCAGAGCAAAGAAGCTTCCTGTGGTTTGGGGTTTTTTTTCAGACTGGACTTCCTGTCAAGTACACCCAAAATGAGGAGAAAGGCACAATTGTGTGGATCAGGAGGAAGAAAGTCAAAGGTGATCCCTGATGAGGGCTGAGCAGGTAGGAGTTGTGGGTATGACTGAACTCCAGGACTCCTTTCCAAGCTCAGCCTGGCATGGAAGGTGCTCCAGGCAGTCCCTGGCACATATGATGTCTGTCACACAGCTCTCTGACACACAGGCATTTCCTCACAGCCACTTCCACAACATCTGTGCAACATGGACCTGCCCAGCATTTAATGTTACACATAACTGAGTAGGAGAGACTGAAAAAAGCACAGTGAAATTAGGCACATGTGTTCAAATTGCCATGTCAAACTATAACCTGATGTGGATATTGAAGTTAATTTTAGAATTTTCATTTTTTTTCACCCACCTACTTGCTTTTTTTCTGCGCAAACTCACAATTCAGGCATTCTTTGCCCAACGAAGCATTATGCAACTTGTTAATTAAGGCAGGTAGAGATTTTGCAATCCTAAATTCTGTCTGAGAGGTTTCCCTCAGGTACAGGGATCCCCTGGGCTCCTAAGGGCAAGCAACTGGCTTCGGCCGTGTCAGGAGCAAACATTTCCCATCTTCCATGGGGAAGATCTCTTTTACAGCATTCCCATGGCAACAGGGGACTGATCTAATACACACACAGCCATCTGACCCACAGAAGCAGGAAAGTCAATTTTGTCTGAACTCAAACTTTTCTGTATGAGTGCAAAAGGGTGTGTTTTGCCAATGTTTGAGACTGGTAATTTCTGTTTGCAGAAAGATTGTGCAGGTTTTTTGAGCCGGTGGTGAGAGAAAGGCAACTGATCTCAGGCATGAGAACACATGCAACTACTTATCATGGAATCATAGAATTATAGAATTGTAGAATCACAGAATCATAGAATGGTTTGGATTGGAAAGACCCTTAAAGACCATCCCATTCCAAGCCCCCCACCATGGGCAGGGACACTTTCTAGTAGACCAGGTTGCTCAGGGCTCGATCCAGCCTGGCCTTGAACACTTCCAAGGATGGGGTATCCACAACATCTCTGGGCAACCTGCTCCTCTCACAGGCACATCTACTCTTCCAGAGGCTTCCAGCCTCTGGAAGCTCAGCTGGGGTGTCGGTGGCACTAATTCAGTGGCACTAATTCAGTGGCAACAGCCCAGTCTCCACAGCAGGAGGCACAGATGACCTGCAGCTGGCTGTGATTTGCTTTGGGAATTTGCAGGTGTCCTCCCTCATCGCTGCACCAAGCAGTCTCCACCCTCAGGACAAGCTCTTGGCAAAGCCATCCTCACGTGTTACCTGTGCTCACAGACAGGGCTCGCCAGCACAAACAGCAGCATAAATCCAGCAGCTCCCAGGGCTGGGTGAGGTGTTTGCTGCTCCGCTCAAGCGGCACATTGCAGGCGACAGCAGAGCAGTGCTCTGGCTGGGAAGAGGCTGCTTCAGCCAGACAGTGGAGGGTCAGCAAGCTAGGGCAGCCAGCACTCCTGCAGTGTCTGCAGGGAACCTAGAGATGGGGACAATCTGATACAATTGTGACCACGGGACTGCTGCCTTTCCCTGGAAAGACAGGCCTGGGTGCACGCCAGGCCCACCACAGCAGCAGGCAAACTCATCCCTTACAGGGTACAGACAGCTAGCACTGGACTCGGGGGCTCTGTGGCCACCCAAAGGTGATGATTCAGCCCTGAATGCATAAACCTAGATGTTGCCCTGAAAATGAAGCAACAATCTGCCCCCTTCTCAGGAAAGATGTGAGCTTTGCCATGGCTGACAGCACTGCCTTGTTAGAGGACACCTTTGTCTCATTTTTAGTGCTAAGAGACTCAGCTCTGTCCCACTGCCTCAGGTGAGTGCTCCTCCTTGAAGGCTTATGGAGGATGGAGCTGGGAGACCTGGATGGTTTCACCTCCAGCCTAGAGATGCCAGAACTGAGAGTGCACCAGGTCTGACAGCTCAGCATGAAGCAAAAGCACTGGATATCAGCTCTGTGGCTTTTCAGAAGCAGGCATGAAGGACATGACATGTTTTAGGGTTGCTGTCAGAGGGGGAAAGGCTGCCTTCATGTCAGCTTAATGCCGGAGAAGCCTGACCGGGTTTTATCGTTGCTCTCAGCGCAGCACAAATTCTGCTGCTCTGCCCAGGTGAGAGGTGGTTATTCATTCACCAAACTTCAAATGCTGCAGGAAGGTCATTTAGCACCTGAGCACACGCACATAAATCATCAGCTGTGTCAAAGAGTCTGAGGAGTTTTAAAAAGCACCTTGCCTCCTCCTTGGTGCACAGCAAAGGCACCACTGGCCTTTGATAAGAGAAGCAAAGAAAGCAATGACTGCCACAGGCAAAGAGTTAATTCTTGGCTACTAGCTTCAGCCCTGAGACTCCACCTTACAACACAGCTTTCTCCTTCAGCCTGTGGAAGAAGAGAGAAAAGAAAACCAAAGCATTATCCCAGTTTTTAATGATCTATTGCTTCAAGCCATACTCGGGGAAAGCCTCGGAATAAAGGAAAAGAGCATGGAAAATGCAAGGTGTACCTTCAGGACAAGGTCCCCAGTCCATGTGTCTTAATGATAGCCTGCTCTTGGCTTATTTGGCATTTAATTGCTAAAGTTAGTCCTGCTCTGTCTTCTGCACTGCAGAAAATAAGGTGGTCTGGAGAAATGAAGGTCACAGATGGGCAGCAGATATCTCTGACACTTAAAGCCTTGGTAGATGTGAGTGGGGATGGCAGAGTTAGGGGGAACTATAGCACTACAACACTTTCCCTCATCCCGCCCAGAACTTATCAGTCGGAGTAGCCTTACAGCTCCCTTTGCCTGCAGGGAAAAGTAGCTCTGCTAAAAGGAATATTTTTTTACAAGGGTCAACTGCATTGGTGTTGTTCCCATGTTGGACAGCCTTGAAACAAAGTGCAAAGCCAGTCCCGAGAGAAAATTGTTCTATCTCTGTGCACAGTCCCAAAGGCTCACTGCTGAAATCACGGAATCCCCAAAAAGCCTTCTTCTGCAGGTCTGAAATTAACTTATTCAGGAGAGAGGAAAGTGGATATTATCATGCATCAAGTTTGCTCTGTTACATGAGCAAAAGGCGACAGATAAACAAATCTCCATAATGGCACAGCTACCTTCAGGGCACCCCCTCTTTGACTAGAAAATCATCTCCATGAGCTTTGCTTTGCCAGTGGCTGAGAAGAAAATAATAGAGGCACAGTAGGATGTCCCTGCCACCCAGCTGGTTTATGGCAGACCAGGGCTATTGCAGGAGAGATGAGGCTTTGGGGATGAAGTCAAATCCTGCCTCTTCTTACTCAAGGCAACAAACCATCCTCATTCTGAGTGATGGAGAGGAAAGCTTCCAGATGTCCAACTCTTTGACTTCCTAGGAAAATCTTGCCTGTAGGAGCTCATTTTCCCACACAATTAAACTTATCCCCTTTCTAGTTTAGGTGTCATTCCTTCTACAAATTTCAGGGGACTGAAGAGAAGGGAAGATGAAAACAGAATGAATCCCTTAGGCCAGGGAGGCAGCCATTAGTTCATTTTCAACCATGGTTATGTGACAGCAACTTTCTTGGCACTCACTTGGGTGTGAGGAAGGTCTTCTAGACAGAAAGCAAGAAGTGCTCTAATATTCTTGGCATTGTTAGGTTAATGGTTGGACTCGATGATCTTAGATGCCTTTTCCAAACTAAATAATTCCAACCTAAATAATTCTATGATTCTATGAGCGTAAGGCTCTGGCATCTCCTGCTGCACCCCAGCAAACCCCAGCTCTTCCAGCTGGTGAACTGGCATTCATTCCCATAGGCAGAGAATATAAAACAGAGCAGCAAAGCACACCCTTTCTAAGGGTAGATAAGACTTTCCACACTTTTCTTTTTCCCTCTGTTATCACAGAATCATAGAATATTGTGAGTTGGAAGGAACCCACAAGGACCATGAGTCCAACTCCGAAATGAATGGCCCATACAGGGATCAAACCCACAAGCCTGGTGTTATCAAAACCTTGCTCTGACCAGCTGAGCCAATCTCAGTCATGATCAATCCAGCCCAGCATCTTGTTTCCATGGCTTTCGTGTTTGACATTAAGCATATATCTACATATCTCAGCTGAAGAGAGGTTTTCCTTCCCATCAGGCTGGCTATGTACATTAGCAAAGGAAAGCTTAACCGGGCCTTTACAGATCTTCATTTTTCTCTTACATTTGCAATATCACAAGTTTCATCACTAAACCAAAACCCAAGGCATTTCTTGTGGCATCCAAGCTGCAAATTGGAATGTCGAGTAAAATGAAGACTTATAGGGTTGTAATTCCCCAGGACAAAAGAGGGGCTGCTTCTATAAAACACTTCTGTCAGCTCCATGGAAATCTTTCCAGCACGCTTAGCCTGTGAAGGAGGAATTTACAAGCTGGCGATGATTAAAAGCCAGAATTGTGAAAATGGCTAGCAGGCCTTGCTTAAAGGGCTAATTTGATCCAAGTCAATAATAACATAGCTAATGGAAAGGCAGTATGCATTCAATACTTAATTTTATCCTCTCTCATAAATGCAGGGATAAACTCCACAATCCTGGACATTCATTCTGACCACAAGCTGCAGATCTGTCACTTCACATCAGCACCTATAACCTCTCAGATTCCCTTCCAAGGAACATTTGGGGCCTGGCACAGACCTAGTTAAGAGTGCAAAAATAGGGAGAAATACAAAATGAATATCCAGATTCTGCCTTCCTTATATTCAGGTCTGGTTTCAGCACTGAATAAAGGAGCAGAATCTGGCCTGGGTGGTCTCAAAGGTACCGCAAGCCAAGGCAGAAGAACCTGCACTCACTCTACCCCCTGCTAGTTTCCTTCTCGTGTGACTCCAGTCATGCAGTGTTCCCCAAATAGAAGTTCATACCTTTTCACCTTCAGAGCTGGCCTATTTCTGCTCCCTGGTAATCAAAAATAAGTTTCTCTCCATCCCAGGAAGAAGCCATGCTATAAATATCTCCATACAAGTTTCCTAAGTCCTAATGTTTCTCACAGAAGGATGCAGCTCCTCGTCCAGAAGCGACAAGCCCGGCTGGGTTCTGCAGTGCCTTTACAAATGTCCTTGTGCTGCTGTGGCTGCAGAGCAGGAACAGAGACACGGGCAGGAGCAGCATGCTGTAGCCATGGTGGTCTAGACACCAGCGAGACAAAAGTTAGGAAAATCTCCTCAAACTTAATCAGCACCGGTGAGGGCACACCGAGAGTCTTGGGTTCAGTTCTGGACCCCTCACGACAAGAAAGACATTGAGGTGCTGGAGTGTGTCCAGAGAAGGAACACAGAGCTGGGGAAAGGTCTGGAGAACAAGTCTGAGGAGGGAACTGGGGGGGCTCAGCCTGGAGAAAAGGAGGCTCGGGGTGACCTTCTCACTCTCTAAAACTCCCTGAAAGGAGGTTGTAGCAAAGTGGGACTCCACTTCTTCTCCCAAAGAACAAGTGACAGGACAAGAGGGAATGTCCTCAAGTGGTACCAGGAGAGGTTTAAATTGTACATTACGAAAATTTTCTTCCCTGAAAAGGTGGTCAAACACTGGAACAAGCTGCCCAGAAAAGTGGTGGAGTCACCATCCCTGGAAGCATTCAAAAGACATGTGGATGTGCTGGTGGGGGGCATGGTTTAGTGGCGGACCTGGCAGCGTTAGGTTAATGGTTGGACTTGATAAACTGAAGGGTCCTTTCCAAGCTTAATGATTCTATGCACTTTAATAAATCAGCTCATATAGGAGGAGGGCTTGGTTGGGAAAAGTGTGTTACCTCATCAGTGTTTTCAACTGTGCCTTACACTGGGCCCTTCAAAAATTAAGACACTGGTTTTCTTAAGTACCAGTTGAACTGATGGAAGCATTCAGAATCATGTAAGGAGAGAGGGGGCCTGAAGGGATAATGTGTCTTGTCCAGGGAATCAGCAGCAAGCCCAGAAGCACAGCAGAGGGTTCCTGACACTATGCAGCAATGCACTAGTAGAACACACTTTTCTTGCCTGAAAGGAGCTTATTAAAAAATTAAGCCATGTAAACACCGTAGAAGCAGTGAAGCAGGCATTTATGTGATTGTAGCTAGTCCCACTGAGGTGAGAGACAAACTAACTGCTGCATGGCACCTCCACACTCTGAGACACACTGATAGTGCTCTTTCAGGGGATTTCTAAATCACCTCCTTGTTTCAAACACTTTTCACATGGAACTAATCCCAGAAGCGTCCATGAGCCAGGCCTGCCAAGAGGGATGCAGATCAGAGCAGATGTTCAGGGTGGCTGAGGCTATTAGACGCAACCAAACCAATAATGAGAAACTTTTATAAGGAACATTAGCCCTACATCCTTGAGATGTGAAAAGACTGAGGGGGCTTTCACACCCCACTTATTTCTCCTGAGAGAAACATTTCCACCAGCAAACCCCTTCAGAAGCATCAAACCCTCCCATCAACATCTCAGCATGTGCTGCAGTGGCAGAGCCTGTGACTCAGTGACAGCCCCAGAGACCTTGAAATCAGCCGCTGGATTAAACAGACTGTGGAGGAACACCAGGTTTGGGTAATCCCAAGAAATACAAGCTCTGTGACTTAAAAAAATATGTTCTCAGACTGTTAAATATTTAGCTGCCAGCTGGGGTTACTATGGAGAGAGGTGGCTGTGTTGGTAAGGAGCACCGAGGGCAGGATTTAAAGAGCCTGTAACGAAGAAAAGCAGTTGGGACAAAAACACATGTAAGCGTAATATGGAGTTCAACACCTTTCAGGCTGTTCATTTGATGAACATGGTGGTATCCCCTTTGCCTTACATCTTCTGGGTCCTGTAAACAGCAGGCAGTTTGCTTTCAAAAGGAGAAGAAGAAATACTGAGAGAGGAAGAAAATTATTTTGTGAGTCAGCTATAAAGGAATATGAGGAGAGGGAGAAGAGTAAGGTGTCCCTGGGACCTCCTTGGCCTCATTTACTTCTTATCTACAAGGGTGAAAACATAAGCAAGGAGAGCTGGGAGTTTCCTCAGCTGTCCAGAAATGACAGGGGTGAAGGGCAAGCATGGTGCAGTGAATGCCTGTGGTCAGATAAGAGCTGTGCAGAGAGTCAGATAAAGGTGACATTTCTTATCCAGTTATCAAGCAGTCTGGGAGTTTGACAGCCAAGCCACATGTCTGATACGAAAGGAGGGAACTCCCCACAACCCCTCCACACTGGCTCCTCGCTTCTAGCTGATAATCTGTCCAGCCTGGGAGAAATACTGCTGTCTTTAGAGGGACAGAATATTTTCCTCTGCCAAAAAAATACATACAGTTAAAAACAAAAAAGAAAAAAGCTTGTACAAACTGCCTCCAGAGCTGATTAAACTGTTGAGCAAGCTTCAAAAGCAAGTGGTGCCCTCCACACATTTAATCCATGAGCTCACCTAGGAAGCATCCCTTTGTAAGGCCAGTGACTACAGCCTGAGCAGGGAGAGGACACACCTCGGCCTTGACAGCACAGTTTTGTAGGAGTAATTTGTTGATCTCAAAGCATGAAGCTGAGTTACTGAGGGTGTAGGAGGAATAAATGTTCTGCAGGAGCAGCCCAGCTCCGTCAGTTCTAATCAGTAATACTTGGTTGCAGGCTCTCACCCCTGTTTTTCCTTTCTCGCTGAAAACAGAAAAAAACAAAGCTGCTTTCCATGACTGACAGCTGGGGAAAATAAAACCAGTTGTTTTGGCCACAAAAACAGGCTGAGCATGAGAATTGCCAGTGACTCAGCTCCCTGTCACCTTCCCCACTGCTGGATTGGTGTCACTGCTGGCAGGAGGTGTTCGGCGAGGGGCAGGCAGCGAAGGCGGCTCAGGTTTGTGGTGCACCCTGAGATGGACATGGAGCTGCTCACAGGAGCCCTGGAGCTGTGCTCCCCGGTGCTGTGTCCTCCCCTGCACATGTCCCTGCATGCCAGGGGGACACCCTGCAGCTCCCTCAGCTCCCCCAAAACCACGTCTGAGCGGAAAGCAGTGGGGGGTGGAGTGTGCTATATTTGTGCCTGCACTGTTCCCCATGACAAAAGCTTCATCAAGCACAGGCAGGAGGGTTCCACGTGAAGCCAAAAGAAAGGCTGGAGGTAATACTCAAAATTAATAGTTCTTGCTCATGCATACACTGGGAAATGTTGAGCACGTGCTGCTGCATCACAGGAACCATGAATCTCCCCCGGTGATGCTCAAGAGAAAAAACAGGGACTGAAACCTCTCCATAGGAGAAGTTCAGATGAAAATTTTCCATCTGTGATGTTGGGAGCATTCACCAGGCTCCAGTTCTTCCAAGAACATTTAGGAAAGGACCAAAACTCTGGTGCTTGCCAGGACAGAGGACATTTATCTTCTTTCTAAAAATGTCAGACTCATTTATGAAGAGTGGAATGAGGAACAACAGTCATGGGCAGACAGGAATGACTGCGAAAGGCACAAGCAACATGTGAATCTCAGTGTCAAAGAAAACCTTCTCAGCACAGAGACTTAAATGCTTCCCATTTAGGAACTGATTTGATCCAACAGTTCCTCACGGTCTGCACAGACAGGAAAGACTTGTATTCAGTAATATAGCAATATGGTTTTCCTATACCAGGGAAAAGGTCCATTAATCTTGGCATATTAATAAATGAGCATCTATTAGCAACAAATAGGCTGGAAATCAGATTGCAAGTGCAAGGAGGTGATGCTCAGAGCAGCCTTCTGATGCCAGAAGTAGAGGTCAGGAGAGGAAAAAACCAAAATCTGATGAACCTTCAGAGAGATTTTGATAATAAGGGAAAATCACAGGGAATCAGCATGCCCTGGGTGGAGAGAGCACACAGGCACCTCTGTTGGGGTCCAGATGGGGTCTGCAGGAAGGAGCAGGGCTCTCTGTGCAGCTGCAAATGCCCATGCAAAGGGGCAATGCCTGGGACAGCAGGGTCAGCTGTGGCTGGGGAGCAGCTGCCAGGCTGATGTGTGCCCAGGGGCTTGGTGGGTGGGCTGGGGGGAGCCCTGACCTCTGTGTCTGCTGCATGCCTGATATCCCATCTGATCCCATCCTGCCAAGGGGGCAGTGCTGGAGCAGGAGCCACAGCTGGAGCACATGGATCTCTGTCCAGACACGCATGACAACGAGGATGCTGCCAGCGCTGCACGTTGTGCAGGGAAAATGCAAGAAAAACAGAATTGTGTGGCAAAGCAGAAATAAAGTGAAGTTTCACTGGGTGCTTGGCTGCCATCTGGGAGACAAAAGCATTGTGAGCACACCAGTTTGTGAGCTGCACAGACCTGCACAGAAACAGGTGCAAGAGCACAAGCCATAGAGTCTCAAACCCTAAAAGGGTCAGTAATGAAGCATCCTCCCAGTGCAGGGCACAGTCACAGAGCAGGAAAAGCCCTGTCAGTGGACAGAGCAAGCTTGGAGAAGGTCCTCTCCCCTTTGCTCGTGTCATGTCCCATGTGGGTGAGGACAGAATACTCTGGTCCTTGTCAGACCTGTGAAACTCACTCATCATCCCTCAGTTTAAATAATGCCCTCAGAGTTCAGCAGGATGGAAAGAGGTCACTTTTGATCATGCAGGCTTGGTGACTACCTGTGTAAGCTGCAGCATGGTGGGCAGGACAGTCACTGAGACAGCCAAGCTGTCCTTCAAAGAAGAGAGGCCTCTAAACATAGGTCTACTCAGGAAATAACACGAGAAACGTGAGTTTGACCTCCTCCCAACTTTGTGAGTGACAGCTAAGCTTTGATGTAGAGAACTAGTGTAATTTAGGTTGGAAGGACCTCAGGAGGTCCCCTGGTTAGTCCTGGGCTAACACTGACATTAGTGCACGTGAATCACTGGCATGAATTTCTTCTGAATTCACAGGCAGCCTCTGATCAAACCTTTGCTTGGGGACAAATAACACATCCAGCAAAGAAAAAGACAAACAACAATCCTGACTCTCACCACAGGCTTTGCCAGTCAGTGCTCTGCTCCCCTCAGACACTGCCCCGCCTCTGGGTGAAAGAGCTTTGGCTCGCAGGGAAAAGAAGCGGTTAACAAACCCCTCAGCGAATGAACACCATTAGAAAAAGCTGGACTGCTACTTTCTAGGATCTACTACCTTTAGCCAAGGGACTCAGCTTGCTGGGAATCGGTCCCAGAGCACCACGGTAGCCCAGACAGTGTGACTGAGTGCTGGCATGATGCCTGCCACCTTGTGAGAGAATTTCTAATCCTGTTTTTGGGTTTGGGGTTTTTTGGGTTGGTTGGTTGTTTTGTTGGGGTTTTTTTCTTTCTTGAGGGCTATTAGTTATTTTTATAGCATTCTTTTCAAGCACAACAGGAATTGTCTAATCAGAGTTGTTTTGTTATGAAAGGCTGAAGAGCTTTACGGCAGACATCAGGAAAATCTGCAGAACAGTTATCAAAGCCACAAATTCTGGAAAACTTAAATCCTGCCAGTATTATGGATGAAATCCCTTGAATATAGCTATATGTATATGGTTTTGCAGACCTACCTTTTGTCCACAAAAATATCCCCCATCTGTGTTATCCACGGTGTTGCTGAGACACCTTGATAACCCTATCTGCAACAGTTCCCTTACCCAGAAAGACTCAAAGGAATACACTGTCCAACAAATATTTCTGGACAGGGAAGCAATCTTCACACAACCTTCACAGGAAGTTGCTTCAGTGCGACAACAGAGGGTTTGAGAAGCTGGTGACTGGAGGCTGGATACGGCCCCAGTTCCCTCACAGAGCACACAGTGACACTCAGTGCCACCAGCAGCGATGCCCAGACGTGAGTCATGGCCAGCCCAGCAACCAGGGCTGGAAGAGCCCACCAGCCTTCCCTGTTCATTTCATCCGACAATGCAGCAAATTTTGGCATGTGAGCACCTTCTGGATTGCTTTTTTTCCCTTGTCAACTTTTAAAGCACGGTCACTGGAGTGGCTTGCAAAATTAACGTGTAAGAATGCATATTTTTCTTGCGTTTTTTTAAACCATTCATGCACAGACTTAACATGGTCTGACAGTGAAGAGCTGCAAGTTCTGAGACCAGTGTGTGACTGCTTTATGAAATAGTCATTTGGGAATGCCTAATAAACAATTGCTTTTAATTTTAAACATCTGTATCTATAACAATAAGAGCAGCTGATGTGGCCCTCCATCAGTCCCGGGCTCTGGCTTTAGTTGAGTAAGGACTGGCTGCAGCCTGAAAGTGATCTCGTCTGGCCCTGCTGCTTCACATGCTGTAATTCTAGCCCTCTGCGGCTTGTCCTGGCTGATTTTCCCCTGAAACTTGATCTTTCAACGGATCAAAGGAGCAAAATGAGAAACAAGAAACTTTTGCAGTGAAATTTCAGCCACGGCAGCTTGAGCTGCGTCTCCAGTTTAATCGTCACTCCCAGCCACTGACTGCTGCCTGTGGAGTGTGCTGGTGTTTCCACCCTCATGTCCTCATCCTGCTGGCACAGTTTGCCACAGCACAGTCCTATTTGGAGAAGACTAACCTGCAAAAGGGCAACCTTGCCCCTAATCACACAGGGAGTTTTACCAATGCAACAAAAATTATGCTGACATGGAGTGACTCTGCTGAAAAACCGACCTGCTGAGATAAACCAGTATAATCCCAAAATTTAACAAAGAGTTCAGGAGATTAACATCACCAGCTGAGTGAATCAATACATTATTTACAATTTGTCTGCTATATGGCATTAGGGAGACTGTCTCCTTGCAAGGTGACTGTGCACCAGCCCCCCATCCCTTGGTGTCCCAATGTGTCCCCTGGCACCAAACGCACCCACCCTCATCTACCCTGGGCTCTCCACGGCATTTGCACACCTTCAGCAGTGTTGGTAGCAGTCAGCGAGGGAAGAAACCTTCCTTCCATGGGCATTTCTGCAAGGTGTGCAGAGTAATGGGGTCCCTAAAGCTGCCAGGTACCTGCACCCAGCTCAGGGGCCCAGCATAGACGCCTTTAAGTGACTGTGGTCATTAGTTTCTTGTGATCACATGGAAGAAATATGTCTGGCTTATTCCTCTGCCTAATTTGTGAGATGTAAAATTACGGAAATTTATGTTTCAAATACATGCTTAGACTAAGGAGACTAAAAAGTGGCTGAAACCAATGCCTCAGAGTACATGATACCACTGCTACAGTAATGTCAGTCTAGGAGTGCAAGTGAAACATCTGCGTCCCTGGGATGATGAAAAATTAAGTGCATTTTTAGATGAAAAATGTGCAGAGGAATGGCTTTTTATTAAACCCAGAGGTACTGCTGGAAAAGACAGAGAATCCCTCAGGCATCAAAGCCCTTCTTCCAGTCTGAAATCTTCCCAGCCGAATATAGGCTGAGAACAGTTGCTCTGAATTTCACACGACGGTGTTAAATCTGAGCCCACCCAAGAGGAGAGGCCACCGGTGTGTGGGAGCCAGGCAGGCTGTTAGCAGAGAGCTCAGGCACTAGGCACACCTTTGCTAAATTCCTGGCTGCGAGGTAATTACTGCAATTTGCTTTCCTTGTCACCACTTCACTGGTATATGTGTGTGTCTGTGTCTTCTTCAAGCCTCTCATTCCAGTTAATCATTGGGAGTGCTTTGAGTGAAATGCAGCAATCACTGCCAATGCAAAGCGTTCTGTCACCATCAAGAAGGAATGAGCTCCCCAGCTGAAGGGCGCCTTGTTTGGGAACGCTTCCATAAAGAGCAAACACGGGAGCGATACACGGGAGCGACACACATCTTCCTGCCCATCGCCTCACCATGGGAAGGTGGGTTGGTACACAGCTGTTTTGACATGAGCTCTCTCCCATCCAGTTTCCTCGGGCCTCTAGATGCCAACATTTTACTGTCCCTCCAAGCTGTGTCAGAGAAAATGGAAATGAATTGTGAGTACTTTCAGAAAGCAGTATTTAGAAATTTGGAGTTTCTTTCAGACGCCCACGAGGGAATGGTTGGTTTAAACCCCCCAAAAAAGATACATATCTATCTTTATCTTTCTGATGTTGTTACACTTGCAAACCAGACAGTGACGGTCCTCAAAACTTTCCAAGCTAATGAGATCGAAAATACAAAGTGCCCAAACACTCCTCTAAGAACCTCGAATACAAAAGCCTGGATTTTCACCTTTTTATACTTTCACACAGGTACTGTGACTACATCTAGCTCTGCACATACCTTATGATAAACCCTGGTCTAAAACTCACTCTGTTTTCACGGGAGGAGAAAGTTGTCTGTCAGCAGGAAAGGGTCAGGCTGCTGCCATCAGACCCCAGAGAATCCGGCAAAGCGGGACCAGATCCTGCAGTCCCGACTTGTGCTGCTGCACTCAGAGGGAAGAGCCCCACAGAGCAAGGACTGTAGGGTCAAACTTCGTTGTATAAAAACCCCACTGCACAAAATCTTAGGAGCAGGGAAAAGGCTCTTCCAGGGCAGACCCCTGGCAGAGCCTTTCACCCCCCACCCCAAGCCCCGGGGGCTCCCCACTGCCACCACCCTCCCCTCCCTGCAGCTGGGAGGGAAGGGGACATTCGCATGCAAATGATGATGATTTCCCACCAGGAAACTCACTTTGTTTCCAAATTCCTATCTCCAGCCCTGCCACAGCAAGCTTTGAACGCAGAAGAGGATGAATGACCTAAAAGCAACGGAACTAAGCATTTAGCATAAAATCCCACCCACTGGTCCCCTTTATTGGAAAGCATGATTTGGCAACACCGACGAAGCCCACACAGACTGGCAAGTGAGGAGGGAAATGTACACACAGAGCTAGCTGGTGCCGTAGGCACCGGTCTAATGTTCTTACTCTGCAGCTACAGTCCAGTGTAGGTATCTCATCTGTGTCTCCGGTCTTAACCCCCCTCTCACATCCCCACCTTTTAGCACCAGTTTGATGATCATGTAAGGAATGCAGATATGCCCGTAGCTGTTATTAAATTCAATGGTTATGGATGGATAATACACTGCTGTAACTCTTGTGAGTTATGGATGGATAATACACTGCTGACACATTCACCTCTTACAGGTGACTTCAAAGGCTCTCACTTCACGGTTCCTGCGACAGAACTGGAGAGAGATCTGTCCTGTGCAGGGTGTGTGTGGCCACAAAACTGAATTTACCTGTCTGCTGCTTTTCACAGACTGTGCCTTACCACTGCCACAGGGAGCAAGCCTGAAGAAAACCTGCTCTCAACAAAAAATTGGACAAATTCAAGGGAACGGGGTGGATGAGGGAAGTGCAACTCGTTCCTTTCCTCTAGTAGCATTGAAGAAAAGGCCCATCCATTACATCAGGCTACTCAAATCAAGCACTAGACATAGCATCATGGAAACATAGGGTGGGTTGCATTGGAAGGGACCTTAAACATCATCTAGTTCTGCAGCCAAGGAATAAAATCTGTGAGTGAATTACTGTTAGTCACGCTGATTCAAGTAAAACACTTGTGGACTCCATCAGATTTTTTTTTTGTTGTTGTTGTTTTTGGGTTTTTTTGGTTTTTTTGTTTCTCTTACTGCAGGGAGTTTGTGTCAATTCTTTATTGAGTTGCTACAACAGACTTGTAACCTGTCCAACATAGTGTAAGGCAAATGGAGCTAAACTAATTTATTGTTGCAAACCCAGAAAGCCACATAAGAGAACATTGCTTTAAAGTCTGCAATGGCACTTGTGCAACCCCCTTGGAGTGTGTGGAGTTACATGAGGGTTAAAAAAACTAGCAAGCGTAAGTAGCCTAATTCCAATACATAACAAGTGCTTCAACAAGCATTTTGCCAAAAGTACCAAGGAGATTTAACTACTTCTTTCTCCCATCAAAGATGACTTATCCTGTGTTTGACATACCCTATGGAGTGTGCTTGCTATAGAGAGTCTCTATTTGATCATGCAAGGGCTACTTACAGCTGCTGTGGGTAAAAAGGGAAAAGAAGGGCAAAAGGTGGTTCTGGCCTTCCCTGGGTGGCTTCATTTCCAGTCTGCCCTGACAAGACACCCTCACACTGCCAGAGGGTTCAGCGTGGGAACCTTGTGGCAGTGCACAAGTGGTCTCCTCACTTGAATGGAAAACGATGGAGAGGATGAGTGGGCCTTTCAGCAAGGTTTTTCTAGATTTCCAGAGTTTGCTGCTAAGGAGGTGATAGCACCATCTCAGGGCTCTGGCTCCCACTAGAAGAAACACCTTTAGCAGAAGCTGAACTTGTCCTGAAGAGAATAAGCGAATATTGCAGCCTTTCCTCAACTGAGGACATCTGTGCAGTGTGTCGACACAGCTGGGAAAGCCTCTGTGTGCCCAGCAGCGTGCACAGGGACTGTGAGATGAGTTGGTGTTTGATCTTCCTTTGATGCTCTGACTTGCTCAGTGCCACAGCTTCTCCTGCCAAAAGGTTACAGCCGACAGCCTGGGATCAGACGAACACGAATTAGGGGAGCAGATGAAGATAAGCAAGGGGAGGTCCAGATGAAACCAATCCTGTCTGAATACAGGGTGTAGGTTGCCAGGCACCTGCCCTGAGCTCAGGTGCCTGCCTGGCCCCAAAGGTGAGAGACCCTCTGGGTGCACTTGGGCAGATGCAGCTGTGGGGTGGAGCTGGTCAGTGTGACACCCTGACACTCTGGGGCGTCAGCCTGGCTCTGTCCGGGTGTCTGACTCACGAAGGGTGGGATGTGCCACACCTTACGTTCCCCCTCCACCACAGCAAGCCCAGCAATGTGACATGAAGTAAAGCAGTGATGTTAGAGCTGTGATCCCACCATCTGACCCCGATGGGTGGACTCCCACAGTGATCTCACCCTGCCGGCTTACTCAGCTTCACGAGTAGCAGAGAAAGGTCATGCTCGGTTAAAACCAAAATGTGCTTTCTTGCAGCTTTTCCCCCTTGGGCCAGAGGCTGTATCCCTGACTTGGGCAAAGATCCAATTGGAAATAATGAATGTAATTACCTTGTAAGCACCTCAGTGGAAAATATTGGTATAGTTAATTATACAGGGATGCAATGCTAACCCATTTCCCAGTGTTTAAAATACAAATATTAATGCTTTCTCCTTCGGGGTTTTGAGACGATTAGTTATTGCTGCAGTCTAGCTGAATTGATAAGTTTTTCAGCTATTGCAATCATTTTAATGAGAAGGTTTCCAGTGCAGGTTTTAACATCACTGGCTGGCATCATGTGCAAGAGTGTTACTCTGAACAGAGCTGGGGGTTTGAGTGCCCCTGCAAGAATGAGGTCTTTGGCCATGGCTTTTTAAGTATCCAAAACTGAGATCTCTTTGAAAGGATGTTCGATTTTAGTATTCTCAAATTGAAGATAAGAAACTCACATATTGAGTATCAGGAGAATTGAGAATCCAAAACCTGGGACTTGGGTACTTTTCAAGAAATCCTGATTAAATTGTCTACGTGAAAATGCCTCTGTCTTTCGTGAGGGATCATAGGAAACAGTGTAATAAGCTCACAGCATGGACTGAGCATGTACTCTAGTATTTTCACATTATGGCTGATTGACTTTCCAGGTGTTGAACAAAGAACCTGGTATTTCTATGTCAGTCTGTCTGAAAAGCCCCATCGCTTTCAGTCTGCTGCTGGGAGAGCCCTCTGTGAGCAAATGAGCAAAAGCCACTAAACGTGTATTTGTTAACATTTGGTAACATTGCTGAACTATCTGTACGCTAGCAGATATTCATAGGTCAAAACCAGAAAAGGCTCAACTCTCTTCTCACATCTCTGCAAAAGGAGTGCAGACGATTTATGAAAACACAGAACTGTCCTGAGATTTCCCTTGAAGGTACCTGAGGACATTTTTCCACAAAAAAAAAAAAAAAAAAGGAGACATCAGCACTTTGGGCATAGGCCTTATTGTTCAGCAACAATCCCATTTTGCACCTCTCCTGCCAGGAGCTGCAGCCATAGGCAGCACCACAGGGCCTGGTGCACCTGCCCAGGGATGGAGAGGGAAGGGGCAGGCACAATGCCCTGCTGGGGATCCCTGACACAGAGAGGCCCAGACTTCTCAGGTTGCTATGGGAATTAATGAGGCCAGCAATTGGGAAATCCAGCCAGGCAGCTTAGGAGACTGCTGCTTTAACAGAGCAGTGTTTGCCCTCCTGCCCTGCTGCAGCAAAGCACGGCCGTTCACTTCCAGCAAAGGGGAGATCTCAAATAAAAACTGCTTTTATCTAAATATTTTCTTGAAAAATAAGCCTTACTGCCTGTGCTACTTTTCAGTTTTGTGCCTGTTTTGCTGCTACACCAGCTCACTGGGAGCCCAAGCACAAGCCACAAGGCTTCCCATGCTCAACAGCAACAAGGATGGATTAGTCACCACCTTGACTTTTGAGTACACTTCCACATGCCATGCACAGAAAAACTAAGGAAGCAGCTCCCCCGAAGGGAAATAAAACCACCATCCTCTAAAAGCTGCCAGACAGGTATTTCAGCCTGTGCAGAAAAAGCCAAATAAAAGCATGTGCAGGCAAGGGGCAAACTCTGGTCTAGTTTAACACCATCCAGGTGTACTGCTGCAACCCGAGGACAGTCTCCATGAATCACAACACTGCTCTCACAAGTGTCAGCATAGAATCTTTTAATACTTTACATAAAAAACTGCATACACTATAGTTTTATGTAAACATCATATACATCTCAGTTTTTGCCATGTCAGTTTATTAAAAACAGTCTCAGTACCACTGTTGAGGGAAGAGGGAGAAAAGTAAACAAACATAAATGGATACATTTGTTCTCTGAACCAGAGAAACACAAAATTATTTTCACCCAGGTTGGCCACCCTGTGAAAATAAGTTTTAAATAAACCTTGATTCTTTCAACTGCCCTTTAGTACTAAAGTCTGATGTACTCACTGCATTAAGAACAGTGCTTTCACCCATTTTTTTTTCAAAGCAAAAATATACAGTGGTTTTATTTTGTCTTGTGTTGAAATCAATTTTAAACAAGACCCAGATGAGGTTACTGAGTAAGAATGTTTCCAATGCTACAGTGTTGTATGCAGATGATGAGTGCATCGAGTGTTTAATTTAAACATAAAAAAAGTCCACGAAGTTGTGCAAAGTAACTTCTTTTGAAAATAAACTTTTAAATAAACCCAAATCAACACACTTGCAGGAGACAACATTAAAAGTAAGGAGCAGGCACCAAGATCATAATATGGCAATATCATCCCCTTGCTCATCCAGCCTCATCTGTCAGGAGGTGGATGTCCAGCAAGTAGGACAGTTTAGCTTTACTTTCTGGCCTGGTGGCTTCTGCAGCCAGAGTCAGTTCAAGACTCCTGTTAACAGCAGGCATCAGTCACTCAGGGCAAGTTCCTTTGCACAACACAAGTCCCACCTGGGCACCCCCTCCCCACCTCACTTTAAATAAGCACCCCCTGCACTACCCCAGTTTGCACAAGACAGAAAACGTAAGATATATACAGGCTTCACTTGGGATGACCCTCCCCTCCCCTCCCAGTCTCGGTCTTCAGGGCACTAATTTCCACAGCAGGTCAGGCTCAGGCTGAAACATGTGAGGGAAGCGAGGATGCTGCAGGCAGCCTGGGAGAGGCAGCCCCTTTCCCCAGCTCGCCTGGGTGGAGGCACATGCAGGCAGGAGGCAGAAGTCCCTTCGAGCATCTCAGCTCCACCGCCCTCCTCTTGCAAAAGAGAGGAAGCTGCCCGGGAGCAGGGAGCAGCAGGTGTTGGCAAAGGGGCAGAGCTGGGTGCAACGTTTGCTCAGTCCAGTCTCAGAAGCTTTTTGTTGTTGAGTCCGCGACTAACTCACGGGGGCCGGTGGTAGGAGAAGGCTTCTCCCCACTTTATTCCCAAGACTCAGGGCATGCAATCCCCCCCCTCCCTCTGTCCCCACGGCTGAGCAAGCACAAACCTTTTCGGCCAAGGCTCAAGGAGCGTGCTCCCTCCCTCAGCCCCCACCCCATCCACGGCCAGCCCCTAGCGGAGGGGACACATGCCGTGCGCGTGTATAACCCAGCTCCTCTCCACCTGCCAACAGGTGACCCAGGCGCTGTGCCCAGCGCCGCGCTCCAGACACGCCCTATAGCACTTTGCAGCAGTTGATGCAGCCGTTCTGGGTGCCGTAGCGCTTCTGCAAGGCTGCCCGGGTGGCCGTCTCGAAGACCTCCCGGACACCCTCCTTGGTCTTGGCCGAGCACTCCAGGTAGTCGTAGGCCTGGATGCGAATGGCCATGGCCCGGCCGTCCTCGGTGCGCACCGGCTCCTGCTTCATGCGCGCCAGCTCGTTCCGCACGTGCTCGTCGTTGCGCAGGTCCTTCTTGTTGGCCACCAGGATGATGGGGACGTTGGGGCAGAAGTGCTTGACTTCGGGCACCCACTTCTCCGGGATGTTCTCCAGCGAGTCCGGGCTGTCCACAGAGAAGCACATGAGGATCACGTCGGTGTCCGGGTAGGAAAGGGGACGCAGGCGGTCATAGTCCTCCTGGCCAGCCGTGTCCCACAGGGCCAGCTCCACCTGCTTGCCGTCCACCTCGATGTCCGCCACGTAGTTCTCGAAAACGGTGGGCACGTAGACCTCGGGGAACTCATCCTTGCTGAAGACGATGAGCAGGCAAGTCTTGCCACAGGCACCGTCCCCCACCACCACGAGCTTCTTGCGGATGGCGGCCATGGCCAGGCTCGCCAAGCTGGCCTTGCCGTGCAGCAGGACGATGGCAGCGCCCTCCTCTCCGCGGCCGCCGCCTCCCGCTCCCTCTCGCTTCTCA